>CM059195.1:77863726-77918895 GCA_030323885.1 Branchipolynoe longqiensis
TATGTAATTCTGTTAAATATGATAGCATTAAATAGATTTGGGCCTAATCGATACCTAACACCGCCCTTAAACCTGCTATGGAACAGGTTTACCTTAACCTAGTTTACGCTTGTGGTGTTAGCCCTATCACTGACTCATGCATAGCAACTTTTCGGTGCTAAACCAGACATCCCGTCTAAACGCGTTTTGGCTCGCTAACACCGCGTCATGCATATGGGCCCTGGGCCACAGTGGTAGGGCCAAAGTGGTAGGGCTATAGAGCCACAGTGGTAGTCACATGGACACAGTGGTAGGTCTACAGTGGTAGGGTTACATGATCACAGTGATAAGGCCACAGTGGTATGGTCAAAGTGGTAGGGCTACAGGGCCACAGTGGTAGGGTCACATGGACACAGTGGTAGGGCCACAATGGTAGGACCAAAGTGGTAGGGTCACAGGGCCGAATGACCACAGTGGTAGGGCCACAGTGGTAAGGCCGCATGGCAACAGTGCTAGGACCACATGGACACAAGGGTAAGGCCACAATGACAGGGTCACAGTGGTAGGGCTGCAGGGCTACAGTGGTATGGCCACAGGGCCACATTGGTTGCAGAGCTGCCAACCATTACGATTTCTGAGGAATCAACACGATTTTCTCCCTTTCATGATGCTATTAGTATACACCCGTATTTTAAAACATTACGGAAAATCCGTCTTTTTCCACACATATATGTACATGTATATATATATATATATATATATACATATATATATATACATACATACATAAATACACACATACATACATACATACATACATACATGTATACATACATACGCAGGGATGAAAGATCCCCGCGATTTCGCAGATTTCCGGGATTTTTCAATCGCGCAGCACGATCTATCTATATGCCTTACTAATAATACGTTGTTTTATGCTGCAGCACCATCAGCGTATACTAATAAGTGGTGTAGATGCCGCATCACCATCAGCATATACTAATATGTGGTGTATATGCCACATCACTATCAGCATATACTAATACGTAATGCAGACGCCGCAGCACTATCAGCGTATACTAATATGTGGTGCAGACGTCGCAGCACTATCAGCGTATACTACTAATACATGCTTCAAACGGTGCAGCACTATAAGCGTGTAGCAATATATATGAAACTGACTTCTGGAAAATTTCTACAATTCCCTAACAATGCTAAAAACTGACACCAAATGGGAAAGATCTGCATTTCTCATCTTTTTTTTTTTTTTTCTTTTTCCTTTTTTTATTTATTCTTTTTCTTTTTTTTTTCCGGGGGGGGGGGGGGGGGGGGGGGGGGGGGGGGGGGGGGGGGGGGGGGGGTTTTTCTTCTTTTTTTTCTTTTTTTTTTTTTTTTTTTTTTACTCTTTTTCCTTTTCTCTCTTTTTTTTTTTTTTTTTTTTTCTCCTTTTTTCTCCTTTTTTTCTTTTCCTTCTCCCTTTTTTTCCGATTTTTTTTTTCCTTTTTCATTTTTTTTTTTTTTCTTTTTTTTTTCTTCTTTTTTTGTTTTTTTTTTTTTTTTTTTTTTTTCTTTTTTTCCCTTTTTGTAGTCGTTTTTCTTCATTTTTTTTTTTTTTCTCTTTTTCTTTTTCTCTTCTTTTTTTCCCCGGAGACCACGTTCATTCCTGCATATGTGTATAATATATATGTGTGTATATATATTACACATATACATACATCCGAGTGACTAAATACTTATTTACATGTCGTTAAGGGTGTTTTAAAAGCAAAAACAAAAAAAGCCAGAAACTTGAGGACTAGAGCAGGCCTCAAACCCATTTTTCTACCATTCAGGAACTCGGGTTCTAACCATTAGGCTCTTTAGGCCACAAATCCAAAGTGGAAATGGGCTATGTGCGCAATAGGTCACGATTCACCCAATATGTCGCATTAGTGTGGAAAAGATTACGCTTTCCCATTTTCAAATGTTGGCAGCTATGTGGTAGGGCCACAGTGCCACTATGATAGGGCCACAGTAGTAGGGCCACCGGGACTCACTGGTACGGCCGCAGGGTAGCTATGTGTTAGGGCTGCCGGTCCGCACTGGTAGGGCCACAGGGCCTCTGTGATAGGGCCACAGTGGTAGGGCCACAGGGCCACACTGGTAGGGTCACCATGGAAGGCCCGCAGTGGTAGGCCACAAGGCCACATCGGCGGCGCCTCTGTGAGTGACATTCGGCGGAAGACAATTGCCCAGTGAGGTGTGAGAGCTCAGTCCATTTCATTGTCTCACAGTGAGGCACCGACCCTCCCCAACCGTCTTACTCCCCCCCCCCCCCTCCTCCCCACACACACACACGCCACCACACCCTCCTCCTCCAGTATATACGGGCGCGTTTTGCTCCCGACATATCGACAAAACCCCGCTCTCTGGCGGTGAAGGAAAGACACAGCAAAACTGCCCCCACTCTCCACGACGCGAACGCGACTATGGATGTGTAGTTCGGTGTAATATTCTCTGCCCAGATTAAGTTCAACACTCACATTGGGAAGGTGATTGCATCAGGGTGACCAGATGCACTGAAGGTTAGGGCGCTAACCCCATAATGGGAAAGGTGTGGGTTCGAATACCGGTTAAAGCTAAGATTCCATGTATGCGGTATGCGTTATGCGAATGTGGCAAAAAGTCGAAAAGCATGTAAATGAATAGTGGTGCTTCCATGTAACCGGATGTGAATATGAACGCGAATGTGAATGCGGAAAATGGATCGACCCATCGACCGATTGGTGCGAATGCGAATGCTGCTGTGTTTGCCATAAAAAAAAAACATAGTAACTTTGACTTTCCTTCACAAATTTGGAGCAAAAAAAAACCAAAATGGGATGGGTATTTTGGGGGGGGGTGTTTGTTTAATGACCCCCCAACACTAAAAGTAGACATCGGCTATTGGTATCTATGCTGCATACCACGTTCGCATTTGCATGCCGCATACTGCGTATATGGAATCTTAGCTTTAGGCGTGTGGTCTAATATTTCCATTCCATTCAAAAGAAAATACCAGTTTCTCCCATGACATTGATGTGACCAAATATGTAGAATATATATGAGGGTTTTACCATATTAGCTTTATATTAAAGCTCCATGGTCTGAGGAAGCATCAAATGTTCAGTCTACAGTCAAAGCCTACCCAATATATCTAATCCTAACCTAACCCCTAACCCAGGCTAACCCTAACCTAACCCCTAACCCAGGCTAACCCTAACCTAACCCCTAACCCAGGGCGGAACCGTGATTGTAGAATAATCTACTGTCGTCACTGTACTGTGACTGACATTTGTTTTTGTTTTTTATTGATACAGTATTTATTCTTCCCACAGCGATTAAGCTCATTTGAGGGTGCTTGTTTTCGTCGCTGGACAGCTATGAAGCTGGTTTGATATGTATCAGTATTTTTATTTTGTTTATGTTAGATTTTATGCTAATTCTGCATGTCTCTTATCGTTTGTTCTTTAGAAATCGTTTGTATACATATTAAGATATTTGATCGATCTTGCTATTGGTGGTTGTTTGTATGTCTCAATCTGTCGGCTTTCGTTACCAAGTTGTGAAAGGCTATCGCTGCTGAGGCCGCTCTAATGATTCCACTCTATGATTATTATTATTATTGTTGTTGCTGGTATGCATTGATTCATTTGTACATAAATGCTGAGTACATTGAAGCATGCAGAGGCATAACAATGTACATCGATCATTTCTCTTGAGAATGTGCACCAGATCCAATGCACATATACCACAATAGGCCCCCCCATGTATATGAGTCAGCCTCACGAAAATGGGCCAATTAGTGGTTTATTTAAGATGTCGGCGTCGCAATTCTTAAAGTGTAGTGCATTTCTTTGTTTTATATTAAATTATCCTAGAAACAAATAAGGTTGTTGTATTTTCTCTAACTTTACATTCAGGATAAATTTAAGGACTTTGCAACACCTCTGTCAATGCTAAAGTAAAGTATGCCGATCGACGCCGACATCCAATGCTTGACGCTGACAACTTTAACAGATGTCGGCGTCGCAGTTCTTAAAGTGTTGTGCATTTCTTTGTTTTATATTAAATTATCCTAGAAACAAATAAGGTTGTTGTGTTTTCTCTACCTTTACATTCAGGAAAAATTTAAGGACTTTCCAATACCTCTGTCAATGCTAAACTATAATTATACTGTTTGACGCCGACATCCAATGATTGATGCCGACAACTTCCCCCAATTGGCCTCTTTTCGTGATCCTGACTCATATATATATGTATATAATAGTTTGCCTACATAATGAAAAGAGGAAGACATGATGATGGTGGGTGAGAATTTGTCAGCGGTACAGTGAGTGGCGGTTACATTGTGCAGGGGTGATTGCACCACAATCTGAGCTGGGGTTGGGGACGCTGGAGCAGTAGATGACTATGACAGACTCCCAAGTCGTTGGAGCTGAGTGAGTGATGAGGGAAAGGAGGGATATTCCGGGTTATTATACTTATATAATTTGTTTACAGGATATATATAGTTCCAGCCTGATCACTGCCCGTGAGTAGTATAGAAAGAGTGTATTCCATGGCTGGCAGACCGATAGCATGGGCAAGTTGGTTAGGGCGTCCGCATCACCGGCTGGATGTTGAGGGTTGAATTCCCGGTTGAGTCTGAGTAAAGCAAGCACTTAATAAACGCATACTTCGCTCTAGCACTGCCTGAAATGGAAAAAGCCTCGTGGTTTGGTTGCTGGCCCTGGAATGGAAGAAATGTGGGTTCGAGTCCTGCTCTAACACATGAAATAGAAGGAGCCTGATCGGTAGGATACTCTCCCTGGAATGGAAGATATGTGGGTTCGAGTCCTCTTCTAAGACATGAAGTGGAAGAAGCCTGATGGGTAAGACACTGGCCCTTGAATGGAAGATATGTGGGTTCGAGTCTTGTCCTGACACCCGAAGTGGAAGAAGACTGATGGTTATGACGCTGGCCCTGGAATGGAAGATGTGTGGGTTCGATCCTGCTCTGACACATGATGTGGTTAGGACACTGGTCCTGGAATGGCAGGAAAGCGTGTTCGAGTCCTGCCCTGAACATCAAGTCCTGGCGTGAGTGCGGCACACCCTCAACACAGCATCATTGCGTCAGTGACCTTTAAGCTCAGAAGGTCGGCACTATGTGTCTACTGTCACCAGTCGCCATCATCATCATTATACCTCCCGCCATTACTACTCCCCCTCCAGCCCCACTCCCCCTCCAGCCCCCCTCCCCCTCCCATTCCCCCGCCCCCCTCCCCACCCCTCAGGTGTGGGACCGCCCTCTCATACTCCAAGATTTCCGAATGGGTTGAGCGTCCGCCTCCCCTTTTGGTAGATCGTGGGGATTCGAACCCACGGTAGGAGGACGGGGTATCAGACGGGATTGCCGAATGAGTTGAGCGTCCGTCTCTCGTTTTGTTAGATCGTGGGGATTCGAACCCACAGTAGGAGGACAAGGAATCAGACGAGATTGCCGAATGAGTTGAGCGTCCGTGTCTCGTTTTGTTAGATCGTGGCGATTCGAACCCACGGTAGGAGGACAAGGAACCAGATGGGATTGCCGAATGAGTGGAGCGTCAGTCTCTTGTTTTGGTAGATCGTGAGACTTGAAACCTGGTTGAGTCAAACCAGTGACTTACAAAATTGACACTTGTCGCTTCCTAGCCAGGCGCTCGGCATTATTAGGATAAGGCAAGGACTGATTGGCTCATGGTCAGGATAATGTGACTGAGTGGGATCACGTCATGGTGCTGGTGGCCTTGTCTCCCCGGGGCGCCAGTACTATAAAGTCGCCATCAGTGCAAACTGTCACAAGTTGGTACCCATCCTGATATGACCTTAGATGTTGCCAGGACGTAAATCTCCAACAACCAGGCAACCAACTGTCGAGTTCAAGTTAAGTGAGAGAGAAATGCAAACAAAACAGGTGACCTTGGTAAATCTCCCTTCAAAGCTGCACAGTTTGATGTAAAATCATCACATCACGATGGCCGAATGAGTTAGAGCATCCGTCACCCTGACTGGTAGGTCGTGGGTTCGAACCCTGGTCGACTCAAACCAATGACTTAAAAATTGATACTTGTCGCTTCCTGGCCAGGCGCTCGGCATTATTAGGACAGGGCAAGGACTGGTGTGCTCAGTGTCAGGATAATGTGACTGACTGGGATACCAGGTCATGGTGCCGGCGGCCTGGTTTCCCAGTGGGACAGCACTATAAAGTTGCTATGAGTGCGCACTGTCACAAGTCGGTACCCATCGTGAAATGACCTTAGATGTTGCTAGGACGTAGAACAACAACAAACAAAATCAAATTACCGGAACCTAAATTTGGTCTTATATAAATGTAGCCAATCAGGTTGGGATCGCAAATGAGTGTGTGAGTGCCCCAGGTGGGTGTTATCGTGTTGGATGGTAGGTGGCGCGCTTGTCGGGCGCTGGTTATGATGGTTTGTGGTTTCGCTGTCAGTGGGGATGGTGCGCATGGGGCGTCAGTCGATTGTTTGGTTGGTTTGTTGTTGGAGTTTAACCTCCTGGCAACATCTAAGGTCATATCAGGTAGAATCAAATCTAGGTCGTGTTTTGATTTTGAAAATTTGACGCTTTCAGTGGACTATGCAACCTTAAAATGATTGTCACCCAGAAACACGGCTCCTGATTGGTCAATAGGTGTCACGTATCCATCAGCCAGGTTTTCCTTAAAGGCCCTGTCACACCTCACCGGATACGGACAGAAACCGAACAAAGTCTGTTGATGTCCGGTTTGTGTCCATACAAGTTTTGAACATGCACAAAACTTGGAATGGATGCCACCGGATTGACGTCTATGGTTCTTGTCCAGTTTGAGTTTGTTTCGTCCATTGGCTATCCATTCATGTCCATTTCATGTCCGTTCGTCCAGCATCCTTTGACCCGATATTGCAACATTTTGACACATTTTAAAACATTTTGATACTTATCACGCCCGAACCCCACTGGACTAGACAATTCTGTCCTTTGCTCAATCCGGCGAGGTGTGACAGCTGCTTAATATAGAACACAGGAATTTGTTTCTGCTGTCTGTAAGCACCTTCAGTGTTGGTTGGTGCCAACAGGTCCAATTTTATTCCCACTTTTAAGATCTTCGCCCAAGTGCTATATTTATGATTTGGAGCGTGTAAGCGAAGAAGCATCCATCATCACAATCGGTTGTCAAGGCGACATGCTTCCAGGAGATGTAGTTGCACAGAGGCAGTTAAAACTGTCATCATTCAGTAAATATCAGCCGGAGGTAAAGTGTTTACATCTTTGACAAGTAAGATCCAGACCCTGATTGGCTTAGCGGGTACGGCAAGTTGATATATCTATTACAGGGGCAAGCGGAGGGGGGTTTCCTGGTTTCCCATAACCCCCCCCCCCACCTCCACCCACCCACCCACCTCCCCAAAACAAAACAACAACAAATCAAACAATTCTGAGGATACTATATCATTATTTAGTAAGATCTCGAGCTATCAATTAATAATTAAAATGGGCATTTTATTAATTAAATATCACAAATTAAACCAGTTTCTTATCAAATAAATTAGAACATTACATACTTACAATGTACTTTTAACTGACAACATATATTCCAAAGACGCAAATTACATTACAAGCTGGGGGGGGGGGTGCTAGTGAAACAAAAATTAGGAACCCCCAAAAGGTCAATTCTTGACCCTACATGTATAGCTACCTACATGCCTGCCATTTTTAGAAATCTTTCTCTCCTGACTGTCTGTGTTTGCCCCTGTTGTAAATACATTTATAGACAGGATAATTATTATCATTATATAAAAAGGCGGAGCGGCCTATCCTTATAATTATCGTGCTGATTATTACTGCCCAGTAGGGTGTCGGGTATATAATGACGATTAATATGTATATTGGCCTATCACGACCCGAATGGATCGATCTGTGCTCTGTGATCCCTCTGTGCGCTACTCGAGCACCACCGCGTGTTGGTGCCCTGCAATCCGCTACTCGGCCATTTCGCACCAGGTTTTCAAACTAGACCTTGGCTAGGATAATTGCCTAGCCAAGGTCTAGTATTAAACTGATCAACCCATACTTATCTTGTGTCTTAAGTCCTAGAGCGTAGCCTAACTTTATATGACATATTTACTAATTATTCAGTATATATACTGTCCTAAATCATTAGTTAATGCACCAGCATCTAAGTTGGATATATATATATATCAAATGTAGGTAAGAGTGTTTTGATTTAGAAAGAGAAAATGTTTCATCGGACTATGCAAATTGAATTCTGTTAGATGGAATGTGGTTAGGTGTAGTTCTACTCGCCGCGAATTTGGCCTATGCTGCCGACACGGCGTAAAGCAACCACCAATCAATCAATCAATCTACGGTCCTCATTCGGAATAACGTTCGCAGAGTTGCTCAGAGTAGAACTGTTTCTTTATCAGGCGGGTGCTTGCACCAGCTAGTCCCCCCCCCCCCCCTAGCACTCGCCAATCGATAATGTGTCTCTATCGTACCGGAAACACGTGGTGCAACACTGCGCACGCGCTGCATGCACCCGGCCGCAACACCCAGCATCTACCCGTTGCAAACCCCGCCGTCCTGACCCGGCCACAACCCCCGTCGCCCCTACCCGCTGCATCACTGATTATGTCACAAACCGACACCAGGTGTCCCTCATCGGTCACGTGGGCGGTCATGTGTCAATGGGTACGGGGCACTTCCGGTCAGTTACCGACCAAGAGAAGGGTCCACAGCGACGAAAGGACGAAAAACGAGTTCCCACTGGGTAATATCGAGCATATCCTTGCAGGATGAGTTTCCCATTCATTAAGTAGTGATATTGTGTGATTTAAACAAACAACAACAACAACATAGTCAAATAATATTTTACTACACTGCTAGCTCTGTGGAGGTCTAGCCTGGTCCCCTGGCATTTATTTGCTCATGCAGAGGCATAGGAGTTTTCATCTATTATCGCTCAGTTTCCAACCTGGTCCCCTGGCGTTTGTACCGGAAACAAGTTTAAACGAGCTCAAACGAGTTCAACCCAGGCTGGTTGGGTCGCACCGTGGCTAGTTGGGTCGCTCCGTTTAGCGCTGAATATGCTTATGGTTTGGTCATGTGACACAAACAACTGCCACGACAATCTTTTTCTTTTCTTTTTTTCTTTCTATTTTTTTCAGTTTGCTGTATAAATGAATTTCCATTAAAACGTTAATATAATGTTTTGTTATTGTTTGTTCATCCTGGCAACATCTAAAGTCATATCAGGACGGGTACCGACTTGTGACAACAGTGCACACTCATAGGCAACTTTATAATGCTGCCCCACTGGGAAAGCATGCCACCGCACCATGACCTGATATCTCTTATTATCCGACACTGAGCTAACCAGTCCTTGCCCTGTCCTATTAATGCCGAGCACCAAGCTAGGAAGCGACAAGTATCAATTTTGTAACTCATTGGTTTGACTACTGGGAATTGACCTCCCAATCTCCCGCACGGGAGCCCTGCGCTTTACCGATTCAGACACTGCACACGGTCTGTTAATATTATTCCATGCAGTGAATTGCATACATTGTAGTCATGATGTCAGTTTGATGTGTGGTGAACTTTAATATTGGAAATTTGACCAAGTCTCTGGTGTTCTCTGTGGCGGAGTGGTTAGAGTGTTGACTTTTTTCTAGGTCGGACTCCTAATCTGAAGGTCAGTGGTTCCGACCTCTGCCAATTTGGAGTTCCACTGCTGGTATAACTTACAGTGTCATCAAAGGCCAGTTGCTCTCATACCATGTCTATGAGGTGTGGTAGGTTAAAAATCCCTTGGGTCGGTAAAAGTGTAGGCTTGGGCTTTCTATCGACAAACTGTCTAATGGTGAAACCAAGTCTATTCAGACTTATCCATGATAGGCAGTATAAATCTTCAAGAAGAAAAAAAGAAATATATATCTATATAAACTTATCCTAGCTGAGGTGGAGAAGAAAGAGAAAGAGCTGGGATGGATTGAGAGAGTTTATTTTTCTCCTTGACAGGAAAATATAGCCCTATCGAATAATAAAACTTTTCAAAGCAAGTGATCTATACAGTTTCTGAGGAATGAGTACCAAGAACTGCCGGTGGCGGCGCCACCGTACCCAAATAAGTGCCGCAGTGAATAGATCTGGGTCTGTTAGTGGATAATAACGGATCATAATATTAATAAGAAATACCTCATACCTATGATTTTATACACGTATATAAATATACTAACTATATATAGCTTATTGTAAAATGTCGGGAATGGCGTGTAGCGTGTGCAGTGGGATTTCTAAAGTCAGATATTTCAGTAGGTTTATGTAAAGGTCGGTCACTTTATAATATATCAGCATGTATGGTCCCCCCCCCCCCCCCCACTGAAGATATTAAACCGGTATAAATCTGCTGCGAGGGCAATTTTATAATTATATCCCGCCCGACGTGGACCGAGAAGGGGCGCCACCGGACATAACCAGAGGGTCGTTATTAGCAACTTCCCTGAATTTATACTCATATAAGTCTTATACATCACATAATGTCTCTGTGGCATAAGAGGCTTCCCTATTGATCCCATGGTAAATCAAGCTTGGTTTGGTTTATTTGGATTTACGTCCTAGCAACGTCTGAGGTATTGCCCGGATGGATACCAGCTAGTTACAATGTGAACTCATGGCTGCTTTATAGTGCTTCCCCACTGGTATATAGTTAGCCGGCGCTATGAGTATGACCCAATATTCACTCAGGCATATTACGTTTAACCTTGCCTACTGTCCTATTATTCTACTGTCCTACTATCCTACTGTTCTATCCTCCTACTGCTGAGCGTCATTAGATAATGAACAGCTACAAACTAAGTACAAGCCTATTAATGTAGAGTAGGCTATTTCATAAGTAGTAGTAAAACAAAAACAAACAAAAATAATATACTATTCGCACCCACTACAAGGGTGATCAGAAAATAAAACCAATAACACATACACTTAGAACTAAAACCATTAGCTATCTAACGGTCCTTCCCTATTTTGGATCGACCTTGGATAGTCAAACCCAACACAAAACAAGCTCAAACATCTACAAGCCAAGAACACACTTAACTGCCACGCCTAACAGCTACCTAGCAATCCTTCTCTATTTCGGATCGACCTTGGATAGCCAACCCCAACACAAAACAAGCTCAAGCATCTACAGATACTCTCGCCGTGAATATGGCCTATGCTGCCGACATGGCGTAAAGCAACCACCAATCAATCAATCAATGTACAGATACTAAATAATCACCATGTACCTGCTACTGTGTGAGAAACAAAAACATCTTATCACCTCCTACTGTGTGATAGATTAAACCACTACTACAACTTGCCAGCATTGAAAGCAAGACCGAGCACTCAAGCTTGTATGCTATGGACAGTATAAACACAGCATCAAATAAAAAATTGCCCCCAAAAATATCGTAAGGTAGTGTAATCAAAGACCCTATAATACTAAGACGGCTCACTCAGCCTGTACTGTGTACTCAAAATGATCAAACCCACCACTTGGTGCACTGGCTGTTCTCTTTGGTTAAACAGTTGCTATATTATATGTATAAATGTATACATGAATGTGAAAGATGTGTGATGATGCCGATGATGATGTGTATTTGTTCATAGCAATTTCATATTGATGTGTATTCATACTTACCTATCTCATGTATAATATAATTGTATGTGTTTACATGTGAAACACCAACCAGCAGCTGGGCTGATCAAACCCACCACAAGGTGGCACTGCAAAATGTACATTGCCATGGGAGAGATAGGGAGCGAGTTGTCTTAGTATTATAGGGTCTTTGCCACAACCTCCATAACCCAAACCCACAACCCTACTCCCACTCCCCCACCCTCACCCCCATCCTCACCCCCACCCACCTATTCTGGTGGAACTGAGAGGCGTCCTTGTATAGTACTAGTAGCACACCCCCTCCCCACACCACCTGTCCACGTGACTGGGTGTCTGAGATTGAGAGGTTTGCTGGTTACCGATGGGAGTGGGTTTGAACTGACACGGGGTCAAGGTCACTACTGAATCACTGGGCAGCTAGCTGTATGTGGTTGTGCAACACCGGTACATCTACACCAGACAAGGTGGAAAGCTTGGCCATGTCGACTTTGCTGCGTTATGAGTTTGGAAACTGGTTTACTAATCAGAAGACCAGACTGGATGGCCGAATGATTGATTGATTGATTGATTGGTGGTTGCTTTACGCCGTGTCAGCAGCATAGCCCATATTCATGGCGGGAAATGTTTGTTTGTTCAAACCATCGCTTTTACATGTAAAAGCAGACAATCAATTATGTGCCAATAGACACTAATTAAATTAGAAAGCTCTCAATCATATATTTCTGGTCAAGGGAAACAAATTCCCATAGAAAAAGAAAAGTTTTATTAATAATTGATAGAATCCATTTAGTAAACTATATAAGGTGGTACAGTCCAGCTGCCCTCAAAAAGGCTAAAATGTTTTCCTGTTTTACCTTACTAAAAAGGTCATGCATACTGTGTGCAGTGTAGAACCGTTGGCGCATGGCCAAAAAATCAACGCAACTTAATAAAATGTGTTTGAGTGTCAGTGGGGACTGACACGAATACATTCAGGGGGAGGTTCCCCCTTGAGCAGAAAAGCATGTGTAGAAAAGCATGTGTAGAAAAGCATGAGCAGAAAAGCATGGCCGAATGAGTTGAGCGTCCGTCTCGCGTTTTGGTAGATCGTGGGATTGGAACCCATGGGTTCGAAACATGGTCGAGTCAAACCAATGACTTTTAATAATCTATATTTGTCGCTACCTAACAAAGCGCTCCGCATTAATAGGATAGGGCAAGGACTGGTCGGCTCGGTGTCAGGATACTGACTGAGTGGGATATCCAGTCATGGTGCTGTCGGCCTGATCTCCGAATGGGGAAACACTATAGAGTTGCCATGAGTATGCACTCTCACAAGTTGGTACCCATCCTGATATGACCTTAGATGTTGCCAGGACGTAAGACTACAACAAACAGCCAACCAGCTTTCTGGTTAGGTGAATGACACTTGTGCCTTTCTGAAGTCCAGAGAATATTTTTCCATGGTGAAAAACACATGATTCATTGGTTCTGCAGCAAACAAAAGGCATGATTGTATATACATATAAACAACATAATAATGTTATAAAGTTAGGCTATGCTCTAGAACATACGAGACAAACATAAGTATGGGTTGATCACTTTAATACTAGACCTTGGCTAGGATAAGTGCCTAGCCGGTTAAAGTTTGAAAGCCTGGTGCGAAATGGCCGAGTAGCGGTTCGCAGGGCACCAACACACGGTGGCGCTGCAGTAGCGCACAGAGGAATCGACCAAGTCGGGTTGTGATAGGCCGGTATACATGTTAATCGTCAGTAAATCACAGCCACATTACTACCCAGTAATAATCAGACCAATAATAAAGGATAAGCCACTCCACCTTTTTATATAATGATAACATTAATCCTGTCTATTAATTATATTCATGGTCATAACAATTATAGAGAATATATAGATTATATGAATAAAAGATCATAAACGCTATTAGATTAAACCAATCATATAAATCAGAAATGTGTAATGCTATTGACGTTATGCATATTTAATAACTTTAAACTGAAATCATGTATAATACTATTAAGGTTATAAATATAATACTCATTTTACACTGAATTTGACACCACCCTTGTAATAGATTGTGACATTGTTAGTAAACCATGTTCACTTTGTCTTTTGCAGGTGAGGCCTTTGCTACGACTTGGTAACTTTGAGTGATAGTTCGCTGTTGGTTTCAAAGATTCATATAGATACTATTGTCATAGACATCATGTAAATAGGAAATGTTGTGGCTAGAGTACCATTCAACCACACGCTTTTTGCATTTCGAGGCAAGCATGCTAACCATTACACTACCTAGGTGCCCTGATTAAATACCCTATCCATGCCTACCTGTCTATATGGTTCCTTTCTGATGAATGAACGCAAACTGCTACACTTGTCCCCCCGGAATTGTAAGCTTGTTAACCATCTTATATCCAGAACTTGCTTAACGCTTACAATTACACACACACAGGCAATACATTTACATACATAGGGTAGATTCAACGATCATGCAGTAAGTACCCTCAAAGACCCTATAATACTAAGACGGCTCACTCCCTATATCTCCCATGGTAATGTAAATTTTGCAGTGCCTTGGGGTTTGATCAGCCCAGCTGCTGGTTGGTGTTTCACATGTAAACACATCCAATTATATTATACATAGGTAAGTATGAATACACATCAATATGAAATTGCTATGAACACATACAAATCATCATCAGCATCATCATCAGCATCGCATCATAACACATCTTTCACATTCATATATACATTTATACATATAATATAGCACCTGTTTAACCAAGAGAACAGCCAGCGCACGAAGTGGTGGGTTTGATCATTTTGATTACACAGTACAGGCTGAGTGAGCCGCCTTAGTATTATAGGGTCTTTGGTACCCTGTATAGGATCCTGGTCAAGAAAACCAAGTGTCATAGGGGTGATGAAAATGGTAAATATTGCATTTAGAGGAAGATTCGCCCCTACACTTCTGCATGGCTTGTGTGCTTACCGTTACACTACCTCGGTTCCCTGATGCAATCACCCTATCCACTCCTACCTGTATATGTAGCCCCTTGCCTGAGAGGTCAGTGCGACCTACTACTCTCGTCCCCCTGGAATTGTAAGTCTTTTAAATGGTTTACGTCCATAAGTTCTTTAATCCTTACAATTATTACACATGCCGGCAATGCACTTACATATACATGAGTCAGCCTCATGAAAATGGGCCAATTGGTGGTTTATTTAAGATGTCGGCATTGCAATTCTTAAAGTGTAGTGCATTTCTTTGGTTTATATTAAATTATACTAGAAACAAATAAGGTTGTTGTATTTTCTCTACCTTTACATTCAGGATAAAGTTAAGGACTTTGCAACGCCTCTGTTAATGCTAAACTATAAGTATGCCGATCAACACTGACATCCAATGCTCGACGCCGACAACCTTAACAGATGTCGGCGTCACAATTCTTAAAGTGTAGTGCATTTCTTTGTTTTGTATTAAATTATCCTAGAAACAAATAAGGTTGTTGTGTTTTCTCTACCTTTACATTCAGGATACATTTAAGGTCTTTCCAACACCTCTGTCAATGCTAAACTATAATTATACTGTTCGATGCCGACATCCAATGATCGACGCCGACAACTTCCCCCAATTGGCCTCTTTTTGATCCTGACTCACATACACATAATTGGGTAGGTTCAACAACCAGACATCATGTAGCTTGTATCGGATCCAGGTCATGAAAATGGAAAATATTGCATCTAGAGTAAGATTGACACCCATACCTCTGGTCATTCTGGAGCTAGCACGCTTCTTCATTGTGTCCTTCCATCAGTTATCTCAAGGGATTTTCGAGCAGATGTATGATCGTTATTCGTGGGACATGCTCTCGGTGGTGGATGGTGGTAGCAGGATTTGCAATCAGATAGCTGATTCCCAGGGCCGCGATGTGGACGCTCCTGCTGTGGCCAGTTTGTCGATAGAAAGCCCGGGCCTACACTTTTACCGACCAAAGGGATTTTTAACCTCCCACACCACATAGACATGGTAGAGGAGCAACCGGCCTTTGATGACGCTGTAAGTTATACACAGCGGTGGAAATTCTAATTGGCAGAGGTGGCGGGGGGGGGCACGGGGACTCGAAGCACTGACACTCAGATCAGGCATCCGACCTAGAAAAAAGTCAGACACTCTAACCACTCCGCCACAGAGAACACCACGCTAACCATTACACCATCTAGCCCCCCTGAAGCGATCACCCTTTCCACGCCTACATGTCTATGTGGCTCCTTGCCTGAGAGGTCAGTGCAGACTATTAGTACTACACTTGTTTATTATGAGAACACGATACTTTAGTTCAACAAGTTCACAAACCGGGATCACACCTTGTCTCTCTTTGAAAATGACAATTTATGTATCAACTGTCAAGTTTTACTTTTCTCTGGTTGAAATTTCCTTTCTTTCCAGTTCTAAAACGATTAAATGTCATCTGTATTCAGTTGACATTAAAGTTGCCTAGTCGGATGGTTTTGAGTTTCTGTCATTTTCTGAGATAAATATATTAGGTTGATCATTATAATATATCTTACTTTAGTTTGAAATTGAAGTAACTTTACATTAAAATTACTAACTTAGGAGATATTTGAAGTGAAGACATCTCAAAGTAATGTTGGCATGCTTGTCAAAACTCTGATCCTATGGGTGTCAGTAGCAACATGTCGTAAAGTCGTCAGCTGGAATCTGTGGTTTGTGTAGGCAGGCTATAATGAAATCAATACAGGCAAGAAGAGAAAGGAAGAGTATAAAGAATGAAAGTAGAAAGAGAGACAATGCCCTCAGGTTTAATATTATATAGTGGTACATGGATCTGGTATGGCATACCACCTGACCGTGTTCTCCAATGAGAATCAAGCATTTAGAGTTCCACCAATGAACATCAAGCATTCCTGTGTCAACATGCCTAGCGTGATCTGCCCACCACCACCATGCGGTGTGGCTGCTTGGCCACCACCTGCCTGAGCTGAGTGTGTGGTGATCCGTGACTAACAGAGGGGGGAGGGGGTAGTGAGTAGAGCTCTAAATGCCCCTTACACACTATCTTTAGTGTATCTACCTAATACACAATGACTATTGACCATAAGTAAAGAATCACCAGCAACTACATAAATACATTCATGCACCTAGCACTATATACCATTTACCATAATAGACCATTTGCATTCCCCCACCAATGCATTTTATCGGAATATTTTACAATGTGTTACTAAATTGTCTTAATACACCCTTCTATGTAGCATCAAATGCTTAATAACTGGACAACTATCAAAGTTGGATTTGTAGATTCAAATCTAGATAAGGGTTTAGGTTTTGAAAATGTCCTGCTTTCATCGGACTATGCAACATTAATCAAGGCGACTTTGACATGTCTTAAAATAAGCCAAAACAAAAGAGATAGTTGTAAGCAATCAAGGAAAGACAAAATGTTACCTGACATTACTTGATGAATGAAAATTACCTCTCATATTTAAATTATTGATATTTAAGGTCTGATTTCGATTTAATAACCAAGAGCTTACTAAAAAAAGAAAATCCGGTACCATTACTCATTTCTCAAAATAGTTAACAGACATTAATGTTGAATGAGTTGAGCGTCCATCTCCCGTTTTGGTTGATTGTGGGATTCGAACCAGTGAACTTAAAAATTGATACTTGTCACTTCCTATCCAGGCGCTCAGCATTATTAGGATAGGGCAAGGACTGGTTGGCTCAATGTCAGTGACTGAGTGGGATATCGGGTCATGGTGCTGGTATCCTGGTCTCCCAGTGGGGCATCCCTATAGAGTCACCATGAGTGTGCACTGTCACAAGTTGGTACTCGTCCTGATATGACCTTAGATGTTACCAGGATGTAAAACTCCAACAACCAACCAGCAACCCAAAATAGTATGCATTAGCAAATCCATAGCTCAAATGTTTCCTTTTTGTCACCCGCTTCGGAGTATTGCTCTGACATAGCTTATGGCCCTGTCACACTACGATGTAACGACGTCAACGTAGGGAGAACGTGAAGCACGTTAAACTTCTCGGCATAGTATGCAAATTTGGGCACAAGTTGAACGTGGATGCAGCGTAGTGGACAAGAGCGTAACGTCGGTAAAGCGTAGTGATACCGTCATTCAACGAGAGAGGTCAACTTCATTACGTTACCTGATGGCGAAACGTTGAACTACGTTGAACGTACATTCTCCTGGCGTTATCCTGATGTTATCCTGACATTATCCTGACATTATCCTGACATTTCCATTACGCCGCGTGGACGTTTCCACCGGGTTTAATGTGGGTCAACGTATTGCAATGTAGTGCAACGTAGTGCAACATAGTTGAACGTAGTGACTAACGTTTTAATAACGTCGGTTTAACGTCATTGACGTTCACCGAAAGTGTACAGAACCTACGGCGAACGTAAACCCTTACGTTTGAACTACGTCAACAGTTTTGAACATGTCCAAAACCTCAACGTAACTCGACGTAACACGACGTAATGTGACGTAGCTCGACGTCAGTCTAATGTCATTATGATGTCATAATAATGTAATCCAGCGTACATCAACGTAATGACGAAAGATCACCACATTAGGCTCACGTTTGCTCATTACGTTGTAGTGTGACAGGGGTATAAGCCCTTCTCCTCGCCCCCAGCCCGCCCCAATTCCGCCCCCTCCCTCTCCCCTAACACCCCCCCCCCCCCATCCAAATGTCCCTGAATGGCCTCATCGAGTCTGCATTGGAAAACGCCCCTAATTGACCCCCGGGGAGTGAGACCTTTAAATAGATCATGAGCCTACAGAAAAGGCGACTTCACCGAACTGACAACTGTTGGCTACAAGTAAATTTCGTCAGATATCACACAAGTTGAAAGCAGACGACATTGTGGATATGTTAGCCAAGTAAATGTCGTCAGATATCACCCAAGTTGAAAGCAGACGACATTTGGCTATGTTAGCCAAGTAAATGTCATCAGATATCACCCAAGTTGAAAGCAGACGACATTTGGCTATGTTAGAAAATGCACAGTTCTTTGGGTGTTTTTTTGTTCTTCTTACTGGATTGACTGGACGCGTTGGATGAATCGGTAAGAGTATTGACTTCCTGTGCCGAAAGGTCGGAAGTTCGAATCCAGGCATAGTCAAACCGATGGCTTACACAAATTGATACATGTCGCCTACTTATCCTGGCACCTGGCATCACAAGATTAGGGAAAGGACTGGTCATCTCAGTATCATGATAATGTGGCTGAACAGGAAAGTCAGGTTGGTTGGTTGGTTGTTGGGGGTTTATGCCCTGGCAACATCTAAGGTCATATCAGGGCAAGTCAGGTGATGGTACTGGCAGCCTTGTCTCCCAGTGGGGCAGCACTATAAAGTCGCCATGAGTGTGGTGCCAGTTCCGGTGTGACCTTAGATTGTGCGGACTCTGCAGGTTGTCGTCTGCTGTTGTTTAAATGTTGTCTGCTGTCATTTTTAAATGTTGTCTGCTGTCATAGAGACCTGATGGAATCCAGTAAGATTTGTTTGTTTGACGGTTTACGTCCTGGCAACAGGCGAAGGTCAACATCGATGTTGCCAGGACGTAAAACCCCAATGACAACAACCAAATCTTACTGTATTCTGTTACGTTTCTATGACAGCAGACAACATTTAAGCGACAGCAGACGACATTTAAACAACAGCAGACGACAACCTGCAGAGTCCGCCTGTCTTGTGTTGCATGGCTATATAGGACGGCTGGGGCTGTTGAGGGGTGGGCGTGGAGGTGGGGCATTTCCGGATGTGACATTAGCTGTTGCTAGGATGTGAAACTCCAACAACCGACCAACCACATAGGAACGTGCCAATGTAGACGCCAAGCGCAGAAGCATGGCTTCCCAATTTCCGGTTGTGCCTACGTCGGCCTAGGAGCACATTAAGGGACTCCAGCTGCTCAATGATTGCCACTCTGCCCGCCAGGGGAACGCGGCAGTGAGCTTTCTATTTTGGAAACTGCTGCTGCTGTCGTTCTTCAGGTGGATTTTCTAGCTTAGGAATGTCTAATTGGAATATAATGGGATCATTCTCGAAAACTGGGCACTAAAGCGTGACATGGAAACCAAAAGTGAAAACCTTCCAAATAATATTTTTTTTAAACATTCCAAATGATAGCAGAATCCATGTTTCTATCAAGGTTTGCATGTTGTGCTTATGTCAGAGTTGAAAAATAAAGATTTCACTTTTTGATTTAGATCTTATACAAATTGAGCAGTATGTTAATATCACTTGTGTAACATGAAAATCAAAGACACTTCCAGGACATCATTTTAGCATACACAACAAAGTCAAACAAGAATTTATTGATTACATTTTAGCAAACAATATTATATCTTACAAGAAAAAAGTTGAAAAAAAGCTTGACTAAATGCATGTTGTCAATGTGTAAGTTTTCACATTTTCACTCTAGCACAAAATCATACAAGTATTATTTTGAAAGCTTTTGTGGGATAGATTCAATACATGTAGAACTGCTAAGATACCTAATAGACAGGGGCTACACTAGTTATTTGACTTGCTATCACTAAAAGAAAGACTTAATTATCAGCATTGTAACGTGGAGACGAAATATGTGGTGCCCAGTTGTGTGGGCTATTCTCGAAGAACTGAATAGGGGACTGGGCTGGGACCAAAAGGACCAAAAGGACCAAAAGAACCAAAAGGGCTTTCTGCATCAGCTTTGCAGGGTGTCTTTTGTTTGTATTAAGTGTGATTTGAATTGAAATCCTGCTTGGATTAAATTCAGATAGTTGAGTGTTGCTTTTCGCACTACTGGGGAAGCTGTTGTTAGGATAGAAGAGTTGGTGAATGGTTGGTTGTTGGAGTTTTGCATCCCGGCAACATCTAAGGTCATATCAGGACGGGTACCTACAGACTTCTGACAGTGTGCACTCATGATGACTTTATAATGCTTCCCCACTGGGACACGAGACCGCCAGCACCATGACCTGATATCCCACTCAGTTACATTATCCTGACCCTGAGCCAACCAGTCCTTGCCCTATCCTAATAATGCTAAGTGCCTGGCTAGGAAGCGACAAGTATCAATTTTTATATCGGTGGTCTAAACTCGACCAGGGTTCAAACCCATCAGTTTGAATCCCACAATCTACCAAAATGGGAGACGAACACTTAACTCATCCGGCCATCCCGTCTGGTAAGAGTTGGTGAAAGATGTGGTAAAGATGTTGTCAGGCACACTGACCTCCCCTGAATGAAATCTTGCAAGGACCCGGTAGGTGTAGGTAGGAATGATTGATTGATTGCTGATGGTTTAACACCCTGTCAGCAGCAAGGGCACATATTCACCGTGGAAAGCTAGTGGTATCTCTTCACTCAGTCTTGTCAATCACATTCACATGCCCACGTTGAAATTTACACGAATTTCTGAAATTGTCAGATCTGTGTGAAATGATAGCAAAAATAACCATCTCTGTTGTGATCGTGAACTGGTCGGACTTATGTCAACTGACAGCAAAATTTAACTAGCAATGAAATAGCTTAATTTACAGGAGGGGACGCAGCCTAGTTGCTTTTAATTTTAGGAACTCCTAAGATTTACATTGCTAAAGTTTGTTTTGTTTGTTTGTTGTTTTTTTACGTCATAGCAACATCTAAGGTCATATCAGGATGGGTACCGACTTGTGACAGTGTGCACTCATGGCCACTTTATAGTGCTGCCCCACTGGGAAATCAGGCCGCTGGCACCATGATCCCACTCAGTCACATTATCCTGACACTGAGCTAACCAGTCATTGCCCTATCCTATTAATGCCCAGTGCCAGGCTAGGAAACAACAAGTATCAATTTTAAAGTCATTGGTTTGACTCGACCAGCGTTCAAACCCACAAACTCATGGGTTCGGATACCCCAATCTCCCAAAACCGGAGATGTATGCTCAACTCATTCGGCCATCCCGTCTGGTCACATTGCCAAAGAGGTCACGCATGCTACTTATATTAAAACAGTGTTTACGCAAGTCTACACACTTGAGCAGAATGTGTCTGAGCATAAGGGTTCTACAAGAAACCAGCTTCAGCAATTTGAGATGTTATCTTCTCTCGTTTTAACATATTTAATAGCATTTATTAATTACCTGTAAAGGCCCAGTCACACCTCACCGGACTGAGTACCGGACACCACCGGACAAAGAATTTTCTAGTCCGGTGGTGTCCGGTGACAAAATCTATCGAAATGGAGTGTAATTGGGTCAATTGCCGCCAGGCAACCGGACAAGTACCGTACATGTACCGGACGAGTACCGGACGAGAACCGGACGAACCGACCATCAACCGGACACGTACCGGACTGTATTTTTTTGGATTATCTTGGTATTGTCGTGGGGGTGATGAAAATGGGAAATATTGCGCCTAGAGCCTGTCTATGTGGTTACTTGCCTGAGAGGTCAGTGCCGACTACTACAGTATATATATATTGTATTGATGTTCCCGCCACCGGACAATTCCGGAAGCAAACCGGACACCAACGGATAGGTACCGGACATGAACCGGACAAACCGGACACCAACCAGACACGCCAGTCCGGCGGTGTCCGGTAGAAGTTTTGAACACGTTCAAAACGTGTACCGGACACTGCCGGATGGGTACCGGACATGTACCGGACATTGCCTTACATCACCAGACAGTGTCCGGTTCATGTCCGGTTCCCCAGTCCGGTAGGGTGTGACTGGGCCTTTATCCATCAATTTTCGGAAATATTTTGCATTAAGTAACATTATCTTTGGAAGACGTGCTTACACCTTTGTTTACCTGATTTGAAGGAGCGAAGCCCGAGAGTTGGGAAGGTTTATTTATTTAATAGAATGAGAGGACATTAATCGACGTCGTCCAAGTCGCGGGCACCTTGTCTGATCACCTGGACCTCGGAGGCTGCCCGAGCAGACCCCTACGTAGTAGTGTCCTTTAAAAAGAGGGGGATGGGTGTGGTACAATATAGTCAGCATCCTGGTGGAAGTAGGCCAAATGGCGAGCTATGGCCAGGGGAGGTTTCTGGTATAGTGATGTTCGTCCTGCCCGCTTGGGGCGTGGTGGGTAGCCGGCTTTCCTCCCCGAATCAACCACAATTCGGAAATTATGCGCCAATGCAGCGAACATATCGAAGGGTCATCGGATCGATCCTGCTCAGTGCACACATTTGGAGTTTTTGCTATTTTCGGTTCCAACCAGTGATTCACAACTGGTTCGTCAAAGGTTGTGTGGTATGGGTTGTCCTGTCTTTGGGAAAGTGCATATAATAGACCCCTTGCTATCGGAAAGTGTAGCCTATGTGGCGGCAGTGGGTTTCCTCCAAAGAAATATGTCAGAATGACCATATGTTTGATGTCCAATAGCCGATGATAAATATAAATGTGCTCTTGAGGTGTCATTAAATAAAACAAATTTTCCTTTCCAACATATTGAAGATGCCATTTACCATGCCAATATTGCTCAATTTACATATCGTAGTGTAAGCATATAAATTGTGGTTTGTGTGGTTCCATGTTGGTGTTATTTGTTGGTGTTTTACATCCTGGCAACACTTATGGTCAAACCACGAAGGGGAGTGACTTGTGAGAGTGGATATCCACATAAACCTGTTAGTGCTGCCCTACAGGGAGACACAGGCACTATGAACCGATTTCACACTCGGTCACATTATCCTGGCATTAAGCTAACCATTCCTTGCTTTATCCTAGTAACAACAAGTACCAGGCTGGGTAACGACAAGTATCAAGTTAGTAAGTCATTAGTTTGACTCAGCCAGGAACCAAACTCCTGACCTTCTGCACAGGAAGCCTGCAAATTTACCAATTTGGCCACCGCGTCTGACCTTATGGTTCGATGACTACACAGTGTCAGTAATAGTTGTCTGCAGAGGCAATGAATAGCTTGGTGATGATGAACATCCTTATCAGGCAATTCAAAATTGTTACCGGAAGTTCCAAAATTGTCCAGGAGCCAGGTGGCGCCAATCAGACTGGACTCGTGCCATCCTTTTCCTTACTCCGACAGCTGATTTTAGCAGGCAAAAAAAGCCAGGCCGAAGGATGATGAAAATATCATGGACAAAGAAGATCACCAACAAAGAAGTTCTCAGAAAAATTTAAAATAAGAAAAGCTTGTTTGCCACTATACAGACAAAGAAACTTATTTATTTTGGCCACATCATTCGTCAGAGTTCAATATACCGTACATTGTTGGAAGGGAAGGTGAATGGCAGCAGAGGGAGAGGGAGACCAAGAACATCATGGTTTACAAATATTTCACAGTGGACAGGCTTGAATTATTCACAGTCTATCAGAACAGCACACCATCGGGACAAGTGGAGAACCATTGCATCCAACCCTCGACTAGAGGACGGAACTATTGATTGATTGAAAAGCCAGTATCAGGATGTCTACAGCACCTTGTTACATCCGCAAATGATCCACCCGGTCCGAGTACTGACGAGGCTCAACATCGCTTCACTTTGGTGATCAGGATAAGAACCGGTGTTCGCAATGTGATAATGGCGGTATTACCAATAGACGACAACTCGAGTAGTGAATCACGCTGACTCCACTCCATCACCACACACCTCCACCACCACTACCCCGACACCACACACCCCCACACCACACCACTCCCACCATCGTCACTACCCCCACCCCGCCCCATCCCCACCCACTCCACCCCAACTTCACCCACTCCACCCCACCACCACCACCACCACCTCCGCTGCCGCCCATCTCTGACCTAGCAAATTGGACACCAGCCGAATTCTATACACTAATCACACTCTGACTCCACCACTCAGTGGCCTCCGTACCCTCGGGTTGTACCCTCACTCCGCCCCCGCCCCCAGAGGCCAGCCGGGCACGCCTCATTTGGGGCCCTCGGACCGGGGTCCCCTCGCCGTAAATGCCGGCCAATCAAAGCCTGATCGGGCTGTCCTCTCCCGGGCCCGACCGAGCCCCGGCGCACCACAAGATCGACCCCCACACATGCCAAAATAGACTATTTATTTTACATGAAAAAAATGTAAGAAAAAAACACAATAAAGACCACACACAACATTAAAAAAATATATTAAAACTGTTTAATTTTATATGAAAAAAATGTATAAAAACACAAAATAAACTTTATTTTTACATGAAAGAATGTAAACAAAAACACCCAAAAAAGACTAAATAAACTATTTGTTTGGATATAAAATTATGAAAAATACAGTGACCAACTGAACTATTTATTTGTATATGGGGAAAATATGAAGACAAAAAAAAACTTGCGCAAATTAGCAAAAGAAAACACGAAATAACCTATTTGTTTCAATATAAAACTATAAAAACCGCCACTCAAAAAATAAATTATTTATTTTGATAGATAAGTATGAAACCCCACCGACAAAATCAGTTATTTATTATAATATAGCAAAAATAACTAAACCACTGTCACGAAATAAGCTATTTCTTGTAATGACAACAACTTAAGAACCCTGACATACAAAATAAACAGTTTATTTTAATATGTAAAAAGCATACATAAAAATACATTCAAAAGATTACCTGTTTCTTTTATTATATAAACTAACAACCCAGACACACACGAAATAGACAATTACCGGTAAGTAAAATATTATAATAATTAGAACCATGAAGAATTCTTTAAGATAAAAACTAATTTAATATCCTTTAATATATATTGCATATATTATATATATATTATATATATTGTATATATTATATATATTGTATATATTATTTATATTATATATATTATATATATTATATTTATCATATATTATATATATTGAATATATATAATGTATATTATAAATATTAAATAATATGTATTAAACACATTATATAGTGTATGTACATTAATATATTTATATTATATGTATATGTTATATATATATTAGACATATGCATTATATCTATATATCTCATATATTTGATATTTTATTTATTAATAGAAAGAAAAACAGAGAGAATGGACACATCGGTTTATGCTTCACGTGAACTGTCGATGCAATGTTAGCAAACCAACCTCCTCCCGCCCAAACCCCGCCCCTTGGAGAATATCCTTCCCTACTGCGCCACGCCCCCCTTACTTCCTGGCACCACGTGGCATCACATGGCACCATGCCTCGTTACGCAGACTCGTCAATGGAGGTCGACAAAGAAAGGCGAATAAACTGACACACAAATACACATATTTAACCCTCACTCGAATCAATCACCACTCCTCAAATTGAAGTTGCACTCAGCGCAGCTAAGTTGTGTAGACAGCGATGTATATAATTATATATAGGTCAATGTCAATGGGACATATAGCCTTGATATATCACAGTGTCTAAATAGCCTTGATATGTCATGGTGGCTAAAGAACATTGAAATATCATGGTGGCTAAAGAACATTGATATATGACGGTGGCTAAAGAGCATTGATATATCATGATGGCAAAATAGCCTTGATATGTCAGGGTGGCTATATATCCTTGATATATCACGGTGGCTAAATAGCCTTGATATATCATGGTGGCTAAATAGCCTTGATATGTCATGGTGGCTAAATAGCCTTGATATATCATGGTGGCTAAATAGCCTTGATATGTAATGGTGGCTATGTAGCCTTGATATGTCATGGTGGCTATATAGCATTGATATATCATGGTGGTTAAATAGCCTTGATATGTGATGGTGGCTATATAGCCTTGATATGTCATGGTGGCTATATAGCCTTGATATATCACGGTGGCTAAATAGCCTTGATATGTCATGGTGGCTAAATAGCCTTGATATATGACGGTGGCTAAATAGCCTTGATATATCATGGTGGCTAAATAGCCTTGATATGTCATGGTGGCTATATAGCCTTGATATATCACGGTGACTAAATAGCCTTGATATGTCATGGTGCCTATATAGCCTTGATATATCACGGTGGCTAAATAGCCTTGATATGTCATGGTGGCTATATAGCCTTGATATATCACGGTGACTAAATAGCCTTGATATGTCATGGTGGCTATATAGCCTTGATATATCACGGTGGCTAAATAGCCTTGATATATCATGGTGGCTATATATCCTTGATATATCACGGTGGCTAAATAGCCTTGATAAGTCATGGTGGCTATATAGCCTTGATATATAACATTGGCTAAATAGTGTTGATATATCATGGTGACTAAATAGCCTTGATATATCACGGTGGCTATATAGCCTTGATATATCACGATTGCTAAATAGCCTTGATATATCACGGTGGCTATATATCCTTGATATATCACGGTGGCTACATAGCCTTGATATATCACGATTGCTAAATAGCCTTGATATATCACGGTGGCTAAATAACCTTGATAGATCACAGAGTGCCAGGCTAGGAAATAACAAGTGTCAATGTTTAAGTCACTGGTTTGACTAAATAGGTCAATCTCAACGGGATATATAGCCTTTATTTATCACTGTGAATATATAGCCTTTATATATCACTGTGGATATATAGACTATATATCACGGTGGGGTATTTTGTGTGTGTAGAGATTAGACATTTAGTTGTTCTCTTTGCTCGGGGTTCGGGATAGTGGGTGGGTTATGAACCATTGCGAAGCTAGCTGTTAGTACAACCGGTTCACTTTGCCGCATCACTCTCCAAGCAGAGACTGATGAAACTGTGTCGATGCAAGGATCGTCTGCTCTGACCCAGGAAACCCTTCTTATATACTACTACCCTTCACTTGGTTAATTCATGTATCTGGAATGGATTTATCATACCTCATAATGTCTTTCACACCAACCAGTCTCCAATATATATTTATATATAAATATATATATATATATACATATGTGTACATATGTGATATATATATGTAGATATAATATGTATGTGGGTCATTCTCTGAAACCGTTTTCTTTTCAACTTTTTTTTGTGTACCACATTTATAATTAATTTTGCTTATCTGCAATCAATAAAATCTTGCTTGACTGTGTTGTGTGTGTTAAAATGATATTATAGAATCAAGTCTACTCTTGGAATATACCTTATCGGATATACCCTACATGTCACTAATTGATGATATTGTTAACTAGCGGTATTTTACACGCTAGAATCTTTATAGGAAATAGAACCCTAACTTATGTGTGTGGAGGCCGTAAAGCACTAATGTATGATATTATTCAAGCGATGATCCGCTTCCTATATCTGCTTACTATATCACTTTATCAGTTCCAAGAAATAGTAACCCAACAGAAATTAAGTGTAGTAAAGTCTAGTAGGGAGGGGTGGCTGGCTCCTCCTGCTGTGCTGTCTCCAGGTCATCTGCCTGCCACACCCCCTGCCCAGCTCTTTTATTCAGATGGAACAAATGCAAAATACAGGTACATAGTTGCTGGGAGTCTCCTCAGTCAGAGAGAGTAACATGGCATTTCATTGGCTGACAGTGGATTGGGGGGGGGGGGGGGGGGGGGGGGGGGGGGGGGGGGGGGGGGGGGGGGGAGGGGGGGGGGGGGGGGGGGGGGGGGGGGGGGGGGGAGTGGGTGGACCCCCACCACTCCCAGCAGCCCACTCCCCCCTGCTGGGTAAGGGGTGGGGAGGCAACCCATCCACCCCCAGGTCAGATACATATTTTTCCATCAGGTTCACCAGTCACACTTACATGGGAGTATCAACCCTATTTAACTTTGCATACCATCAGTGGTCACCAGTCCCTTAGATTGGGACAACTCCAAAATAGTAGGAGTTTCGACATGCCTTACTTTGAGAATTACATATTGCATCATCTTTAGTTCAGCAAACTGCCACCAGGTGGGGCAGGGAGGGCTCACCACACACACACACACTCCACCTCCAGCCTGACACCTGGATTTGGCAGGTCCTGCAAACACTTACACACACAGCTCCCATGCATTGTCATCATCATCATCATGCTGTCGGTCGTGATGCGACAAACACTGCTTTCATTACTTGACTACCGCTCTCCATTTGTACATTTCATGAAAGCTGCCTGCAAAAGTGTTGAAGTGCTGCTGGCTTTTGCAAGTTACCAGCGGCACTCTCTCGCGGAGCAAATAGAGGTTTCACACTGGTAAGAACATGTCAAGACAGGCGCAAAACTATTTTGTCCCTGCAGTGGCTGGCTGGTCGGGAGATGTTGGGAGTTCCATACATCAACTGCCCTTAATGCTGCCACAGTGACATGGTTTTCTGTTTAGGGTTTTCTTCCTTAGCCTTCGGTTCTGTCAAGAACCTGTACTACAAGGCAGTGGTTTACACCTCTGCAGGGCAGGGGCATTAAACTCCCTGAGGTATTGCTATACCTGCAATACATGCATTGTCACCTGTGTGCTAACACTCCCTAGGAGACTGTCATCTGTAAATCATGCCATAACAGGCACACATAACTCAGTTTCTTAACTTAATTATTATACCCATTCTGTGGTATTCATCACATACTATTTGTCTGGGTGAAGAAACCACAATCTGCAGCAACTGTATATGATGTGCTTAGTTTCAGCACTTACCTCCCTTTATACAATATATAATACCAACAGACTTCAATTCAGTAATACATGTAAATATACTGATAGAGTAATCATTTTCCACAGTTCTTATCTCCAGTGGTTATATTTGATGTAGAACCTTAGAACAATCTGATATTAATTATCACTTCACTTAACATACATAATCTACCATGGTTTCACCAATTGGTTTGAATATTATCCAGATGTATTTACCAACATGATAGAATGAATTATTAGAGCGGTTTTATAGGGCTAATTATATAATTGGAATATTATTATAATGACTTTATTGAAATAACTGGATGATTTAAATATGATTAAAACGGTTGTCTTAATGCTTCACATATGAGTTTTGTGAAAAGGAGATATTTTAGAATCTATTTAAACTATTATTTATTTATGAACCAGACCTAAAAAGTCGGAATATTTTACAATATGACCGGGTGTGGTGGCCGAATCGGTAGAGCGCAGGCCTCCTGTGTGGGAGATGGGGAGTTTGGTTCCCGGTCGAGTCAAACCAATGACATATAAAATTGATAGTTGTCGCTTCCTAGTGAGGATAATGTGACTCGGTGGGATATTGGGTCATGTTGCCAGCAGTAGGCATAATTTCCCTGTGGGGAAGCACTATAAAGTCACCATGAGTGCACACTGTCACAAGTCAGTACCCATCCTGATATGACCTTTGATGTTGCCAGGACGCAAAACTCCAACTCCAACGTTGGGTGAATCGGTAGGGCGCAGGCTTCCCATAAGGAAGGTCGAGTGTTTGAAACCGGGCCGAGTCAAACCAATGACTTACAAAATTGATACTTGTGGCTACCTAGCCTGGTGCTTGGCATCGTTAGGATAGGGCAAGGACTGCTTAGCTCTATCAGGGTAATGTGACAGTGGGAAAGTATGTCATGGGGTCAGTGGTCTGGCCCCTCAGTAGGGCCTAGAGTGCAAGCGTGGGGGTTGTGGCTTCGAATCCCACATCCAGAATATATGTGCTCTATAATCCATTATGGGAATATAAACAAGGACACTACCGATCTTCAGTTCCCTATGTAATAGTTAGCACTTATCCTATCTAGCTGACCCTGTTATTATGACATAGACCACGGTGGCGCCCCCTGTGAGCGGCCCTGTGCACTGTATGCCAGCTGCGCCTGGCCTTAACGCATTCAATTTTTAACTATAGATATATTCGGCATCGGGGTCAGTATCACCCCTCATGAACAGCTCTGTGAAGACCCTACATGGCTTCATCTGGGACACGACACCATCAATGCTGTGCGTGCAGCTGCACAAACCTGTCATGCAGCTCCTCCAGAGTCGGAAGTCGGTCACACAGTCGGTAACCGTCTCCCTGACGGTGATGTCGAATACATGCTCATCTCCTGTGCCGTCCTCGACGTGGAGCCACCCCGGGTCCAGGCCATCCCCCCTGCTTGTCCATACAGGGGTGCCTCTGTGGGGTGTCTCCCCCACTTGTTGGTCACCGGGGATCCCCCCCAGGGTGCCCGCCGCCGCCATCAGGGTGTCCACCCCGTCCCGCGTGTTGTTATTGTTGTTTACATCCGGGGCCTCCCGTGGCACGGGTGTCTCCACTGACCCCCGTGCTCCACTGCAACCCTCCGTAACGCCACCATGGCAGCCTCCCGCCCCCCCTGGGGCTCCCGTGTTGTCAGTCCCACCCAGGGGCGGGGCCTCCCCGCGTGCCGCGACCACAGTGTTGTTGTTGTTTACATCCGGGACCTCCCCACGTGCGGGAAGCCAGCCCTGCGGCTCGGGCATCTTCACTGACCCACATGCGCCACTGTAAACATCCATACCACGCCCTCCGGCGCCGTCAAGTAATGCATCACACCCAGTACCTCGGAGACCGGTACCGTCCCTGTCCCAGCTGCGTCCACCGCCGGGTTGTGTGTCTGCCTGGGTGTCCCAAACCCCAGTACCGCTACCGTCCCTGCCCCGGCCGCGTCCACCGCCGGGTTGTGTGGCTGCTTGAGTGCTCGCTGCGCCCCACCCCGCGCCCCCGTTTTCCCGCGGTATGGCCGAATCTGGGTCATGCTCCGCGTCCCCGGTGTGGCGCGTCCCGGTGCACCGTCAGTCCCGGGTGCACTTAATGCGTTTGTGGCTGCGGCTCCCGCACTTGCTGCACCAATGCCCGAAGCTACAGTCCCCCTCCTTACTGTCACAGCCCACTTCCTTGTTCCAGGGGAAGCAGGCCCGCTTGCCTCCCTTTTCATAGGTCTTGAGCCCCTTTGGATTCCCGGTGGTCGCACTCTTAGTTTTGGCCCGCATGGCCTCATGCCCGTAGTGGATCAGACTCGCCGCCGCATTCCCTGCCGTGAATGCAGCGAAACCCTCCCGTTCCGCCAGCTTACGCACGGCCGTGTCATATCGAACATGGGCAGTGTCTTTGAACAGCTCATGCTTAGCCTTCGATGCAATGTAAGCAAGGTGGCTGAATAGGGCTTGGCCATCTTTTAACGTCACACCGTCTAGGCTCAGGAACCACAGGCATGATGCCTCCTGTAACTCGGCCACTGATAGTTTGCGCACATCCTTCTTATCCTCAGTATAGTTTTTTAAAGACCACTTACTTTTCCGTCTCCGGGACGTGCTCCTTGTCCTGCTACGTGAACTGGAGTCACTACGAGAGTGCGATCTGCGCCGCCGTGTCCGGCTCTTGCGCGATACCTCCCCGTAACTTGAGTGACCTCTTTCCGTATGGGCTGCTCCGCCCTGCTCGGCTGGTGGTGGCTTCACTGTGTCCCTGGCCGCCTTTTCCTTTACTAACACGGTCCGTCGTTCCTCCAAGTCAAACATGCGCTTGTCCCTTTCCAGCTGCCTTATTTCCTCCCTCACGCGTCGCTCCTCTTCATCAATGCACATACTCCGTACGTCTTTTGTGATATCCTCCATCACTCGCTCATCGGAGGCTTCTCCTGCCGTCGCCATCTTGACCGCCGAGAATTTGCGCGTTATGCGTATGTGGTTGCCTGCGGCGTCCTCCCGTTTCACGTCAGTAATGCACCTCGGTCCAGAATGAATTTTACCACACGGGTTGCAGAAACCCTCAGACATACCGTATCGCACAGATGAGTGTCAAGCTAGCATGATTCCAGATAGAGGCGAGCTGGATCGGGGAGCGAATCTCTTGTTGATCGCTTCAATCCCCGGTCGTTCCATAATATAAAGGTTCCATAATAATAATATGTGTATATATGCTACATAATGCACATCAAATCCACATCAATGCGTACTGTTGCAAGTCGGTACCTATCCCGATATGACCTTTGATGTTGCCAGAATGTAAAACCCCAACAACAAACAAATCCCTCCCTCCAGAGCTCCAGGCAAAGTGTCCAATCAGTGCCGGAGGGGGGGGGGGGGGATGACCAGGGGCGTAGCTAGGCGGAACACGCAGACGCCAAAACGTCCACATCGTTTTATCAACAACAACAACAAAAATTAAAAAATAATAAAGAGAGAGAGAGAGGGGGCGGTTACTTAGATATGATTTCATATTCGGAAGGGTGTGACGCCGTAAGCGGCCCTCTAAACCCCCTGTCGAAATTAGGAGTACACATCATTAAAGGTCTAGCTACGCCCCTGATGACAATGGGGATTATTGCACATAGAGGAGGATTCGAACCCATGGCTCTTGCCATTCTGGACCTAGGCTCTCTGATGCAATCATCCTATCCATGCCCAGCTGGTCCCTATGTATATGTGTTGTATAACGTGTTATACGAGTATAAAGGTGCGGTATAGCGTTACAAGAAGACATGAGGAAATGCATGGTTGCCTGCCCTAGCGAGTGAAGCGAGCATCTCCAGATGGGGAGGGGGTTCAAGGCGCTGTAAGTCTCAGAGTGTCTCAGTCACTCTACGGACACCTGCACCTATTATGTAATTAACGTCCAAGGGTCAGAGAAGCAATTACAGGATTAGCAGATTCGGGAACTGTGGCAGTGGTTGAAACATTGACCCTTTACGGGAAGAAAGAGAGAGAGTGGGTTATTTGTAAGAGACAGGAGAAATGTGAGAACAATAATTTTTCTCATATTTCTTTTAGTGGTGGAAATTTAACGTATGATATTTGTAAGTTTTGATTCATTTGAAATATTGACTGAACGCGGTGGCCGAATCGGTAGAACACAGAAAGTCGAAATTCTGATACCCAGGTGAGTCAAACTGCTGACTTACAAAATTGATACCTGTCGCTACTTAGCCTGGCGCTCAGCATTACTAGGATAAGGCAAGAACTGGTTACCTCAGTGTCATAGGTTTGACTCGACCGGGATTTGAACCTGTGGGTTCGGATCCCACGATCTCCCGAAACGGGAGATGGACGCTCATCACCCTGTGGTCCCTCTGGCGGAGTGAGTGGCAGTTACAGTGTAATGGAGTGGTGGCGCCACCATCGGAGCTGGGGTTGGGGAGACTGGAGCAGTAGATGACTAGGACAGACTCCATCAGTCCATGGAGCTTAGTGAGTGATGAGGGAAAGGAGAGATATTATGGATTATTATACTCGTATAATTCTTATACAGCTGAATAGTTCAGGCGTAAAGCCACTTAAACGCCAATCCAAAAGTGGAGATAAACATTGGACTCAAACCTTCAAAAAGTTTAGTTCTTTTTATTACTACTCTTTTGTTAATTGCTCCATAACCATGTGATCATAACACAAGTGGAATTAATTTTCTTCAAAATTATTTTCAGGTAAAAATCTGTTTCTAAACTACATTTTTGGATTGCCGTTTATGTGGTTTTGCGCCTGAACTCTTCATTTGTATATATATATATGTATATATATATTTATTTATTTATAATCAGATCAGTGTAAAGTCCTATTTCCTCATTAGTTAGTAATAATGCCGTCACATATCCTGGTGTCGCTGTAAGGAACTATCAGTCGTCGCCACCTAAGCGTTACTCAATTATCCTTTATAGGAAGTGGTCTGATAATATAATTACAGAGGAAGCCACCTCACATCGGATCAGGTGTAATTTTACTCACGTCACGTTACCTGGTCAACCAAGTGTAACTAAGCCAGTCGGATGAAGCCGCCGTCTATCAACAATTTGTTGACGGGGTCCACTGCACTAAAAGGTTCATCGAGTTTTAATGTTGTGGTAGTCTGCACTGACCTCTCAGGCAAGGAGCCACATGGTCAGGTAGGCGTGTGTTGGGTGGCGACATCAGGGAGCCTAACTGGTGTAATGGTTAGTGTAGTAGTCTGCACTGACCTCTCAGGCAAGGAGCCACATGGACATGTTGACGTGTGTAGGGTGGCAACATCAGGGAGCCTAGGTGGTGGAATGGTTAGTGTAGTAGTCTGCACTGATCTTCCAGGCAAGGAGCCACATGGACATGTCGGCGTGTGTAGGGTGGCAACATCAGGGAGCCTAGGTGGTGGAATGGCTAGTGTAGTAGTATGCACTGACCTCTCAGGCAAGGAGCCACATGGACATGTACGGTGATGACATCAGGGAGCCTAGGTGGTGTAATGGTTAGTGTAGTAGTCTGCACTGACCTCTCAGGCAAGGAGCCACATGGACATGTAGGGTGACGACATCAGGGAGCCTAGGTGGTGTAATGGTTAGTGTACTAGTATGCACTGACCTCTCAGGCAAGGAGCCACGTGGACTTGTAGGCGTGTGTAGGGTGGTGACATCAGGGAGCCTGTGTGATGTAATAGTTAGCATACTGGCCTGGAATGCAAGAGATGTGGGTTCTATTCCCCCTCTAGGCACAATATTTACCATTTTCATCATCCCCCACAACAATACTCAAAACTTCCCATGAGAGGTTATAGGTTCGATCCCCGACCGAGTAAAAGCAATGAATTTAAAAGAAGCGTATTGCTACCTATCCCGGCGTTCGGCATTATTCGAATCCTGAAAAGATCAGTGAAATGAAGATCAATTGTCCGACATTGGAATTTCCTTCGCTTAATCAAGGAATGGAACAAACTATATGAGTTCATGTGCCAACCCTTAACTGAGGAAATAAAGTTTTTGTTATTGTTTGTTGGTTTGTTGTTTTTGTATGTCCTAGCAACATGTAAGGTCATATCAGGACGGGTACCGACTTGTGACAGTGCACACTCATGGTGACTTTATAGTGATGTCCCACTGGGAAACCAGGCCGCCGGCACCATGACCTGGTATCCCACTCAGTCACATTATCCTGACACTGAGCCAACCAGTCCTTGCACTATCCTAATAATGCCGAGTGTCTGGCTAGGAAGCAACAAGTAACAATTTTTAAGTCATTGGTTTGACTCGACCAGGGTTCGAACCCACGATCTACCAGCACGGGAGACAGACGCTCTAACTCATTCGGCCATCCCGTCTGGTCGATGAAATAAAGACTAATCTTGTAGTGCAAACGGTCTTCAAGTTGCATCATTTTCATTTTCTGCATTTTGGTGTTTTTTTAAAGATAAATACATTATAGAAAGACATTAGATAAATAAATACATTTAGATAAATACATTACTAAGCTAGGGCAAGGAGCAGTCGAATGATGAAGACCAATTGTCCGCGATCGAAATGTCCCTTGCTTAAAGCTTCATAGTCCGATGAAATATCAAATTTTCAAAACCAAACCAATTATTTAGATTTGATTTGACTTATGTAACTTAGATACTGATGCATTTATTAAGCATTTGTTTCTGCGTAGAAGGCAAAACTGAGTCAATTTAACAGAACCTGTTACTGCAGAAGTCTATGATGTCAGAGTTTTGGCAAGCTTGCCAAAACTAATTTTCCATGTTTGCACTCAAAATATCTCAAAAGTTTACCATTTAAAATAAAAGTAACTTTGAACTAATGTAAAGTAGATACTAGTGATCGATCTAATATATTTATCTCAGAAAAAATACAGAAATTCAAAACCATCAGACTGCAACTTTAATCAACCAATGTAACAAACAACAATAACTGGCTTCCGCACCTTAGTGCATCCTAATGGATCTGTCTCTGAGTCGGAAGCGGGACGTAGCTCAGGCGGTAGAGTGTCCACCCGATCGATACAACTCAGTGGACCCATTTGCAGTTTGGGCTATTTTCCGTTCCAACCACTGGTCCACAACTGGTTCATCAAAGGCTGTGATATGCGCTGTCCTGTCTGTGGGAAAGTGCATATAAAAGACCTCTTATTGCTTATCGGAAAGAGTAGCCTATGTGGCGGCAGTGGGTTTCCTCTGAGGAAATATGTCAGAATGACCATATGTTTGACGTCCAATAGCCTATGATAAAAATGGATGCGCTGTAGAGGTGTTGTGAAATAAAACTAACTTTCTGTCTCTGAGTCGTACCCACATTAGTTCTTGCCACTGCCGTAAGAAGGTCAGTTGGCGGTGAACATAGTCCAAAACACAGCTGGAGTTGATTTCCTCTACTCTTAGGTTGGTTGGTTGTTGGAGTTTTACGTCCTGGCAACATCTAAGGTCATATCAGGATGGGCACTGAGTTGTGACAGTGCACACTGATGGTGACTTTATAGTGCTTCCCCACTTGGAAATCAGGCCATTGGCACCATGACCCAATATCCCACTCAGTCATGTTATCCTGATACTGAGCTAAGCCAGTCCTTGCCCTATCCTATTAATGCTGAGCGCCTGGCTAGGAAGCGACAAGTATCAATTTTATAAGCCATTGGTTTGACTCGACCTGGAACCAAACTCTTGATCTCCCGCAAGCGAGGCCCGAATCTAGCGATTCGGCCATCGCGCCCTCGCCTGGTCTCTGCCCTTTGGGGGTGGTGGTTTTTTGTTTTGTGGTGACAGTTCATTAAAGCCTATAATTAGCTTGGGTCTGCTACAGTCACCCCCTTGTAAAAATATACGGATTTTCGGTTTAGAATTATATAGTGGCAGGGAGCATCTTTATTAGTGCATGACAGAGGGGGACAAGGTTATGTAAACTAAAAAGCAATGATGCCTAATCCCAGTATGATATGATGGTAGACTATGTGAAATATATGTTCATGCATGCTGCCTAAGATTAAGAAGGAGCTGTGTTCTAGGGGAGGCTGCCCAAGGGGTGGAAATTTCCTATGTGTAAGACTAAGCATGTACCATCACCAAGGAGGGACGTTCTTGGTCTATATGAGTGGACATATATATATCTGAATGTAACTGTATACAACTGCTGGTTCACCCCTGTGTCCATAAGGGAGGCCCAACCTCAGCCGCAATTGCATATAGACTCGGGGTGGCACCTGCAGCTGAGTAGGGTGGTAGCTCCCTCCACTGGGGGGGTTGGCTCCCGCCCTAGCTGTAGGGTCACCTGAGGGGCTGACGGTGGGACTGCTCAGTCACCTCCACTGCCTTGACTAACTGACCACACTAAATATGGGAGATGCACTGCAATTATGTAAATGAAGGACCGATGCTCCAGTCACACTGGGCACCGGCACTCTAGTCCTGGCTCTGGAGTGAAGCACACGTACTCTTGAGCAGGAACCCCAGACACTCGGTCTGATGCTACCTAAATTCACCTATTCAAATTGAGTGTATCCACAGCCATAGGACTCCTGTCCCATGGGCTGTGGGCACTGCTTTCAGTATACAGGCTAAGTGGTAATGAGAATTAGTGTGGACAGAAGGTGAGGAGTGAGGGTGCTAGGTCACATGTTAGGGGAATGGACAGTAGTTGTTGCTCCAATAAAGCACAACTTATTCACTGTTCATTTGTGTGTCTAGTTTTCCTTCCTCTTTTCAGTACTGATTCATGAGTTGGTTTGATTAGGCTAATGGCATCACAGGTGATATGAAGGGGAGAGTTTTGTAGTCTCATGGGGTGCTCACAGCGGCAGAGCATCCGTGATTTTATAATTGGCGACCATGACGAAGACCTGAGACGAGAGGCACATGAAGAGGGCGCGTGAGTGCTGCGAGGGGTGCTGCGATGAGTGCTGCGAGGAGTGCTGCGATGAGTGCTGCGACCGGGGCGACAACACAGATCACCAAGGGTCAGGTAGGGTCCGGGTTACTAAGAGTGCTTGTCTGGAGTAAGGGAGGTCGACACGGGTGTGACACGGGTGCTGTTGTGTGAATGAGGCTATATGTTGATATATGTATGTAACTAAGGCAACACAACCACACGGCATGCACACCGCCCGCAGTCATACCATACACTAAACAGAAGAATTGAAAGTGTGAGATGCATGGGTTCTGTGCAGAGGTATGCATGTAGGAGATGGAATGGGAGTACGAGTATGAGGATGAAGGGTTCTGTGATGAATGCATCGTGTGGCCTGAGCCGCCGCCACCAATAGACCTACCCATACCTGTACAGGAGGAGGAAGATGAATTAGAGGAACAACTAAATTGGGATTGGGAACATTCAGATGAGGGAAAAGAGTTAGAAGAGGAACATCAGCAGGTGCAGCGGTCAGTAAGGGCATGGGAGAATGACAAGGAAGAGTTTGAGAGAGTATGGGAACAGGAGGCATTAGACCGCGTGAGGGTGAGAGAATGGGTAGTAAAAATACAGTGGGATAGAATCACTTTGTTAGAAGAAGAATACCTGGAGATAGTAGCAAGGATTAAGGCAGATAGGGAGAAGGAAAAGGAGAGAGAAGAGAGATATAGGCAGGAGTAGCGAGAAATGGCTGAGTGGATCTGTGTGGAGGAGTATCTGGGAATTAAAGTGGGCATTAATCCGTGGGAGGGACCATTTATACTAGACTACGGAGCTGACGAGGGGTTCGAGGACGAAACAGAGGAAGCACTTCCGGACTCGGATACAGACTCGGATATAGACTCAGAAACAGAGGACGAGAGAGAGGTGGACTCAGACTTAGAACAGAGATACAAGGAAATGCGGGAAGAAGAGGAGGACCTAGAGTTGGAACAGAGGTTAAAAGCATGGGAAGGTTCCATGGAAAGTAGACAAGTAGAAAGGGAACGAGACCAGTATGTTAACTTAATGTGGGCAGTGGTAGCAAAGAAGGAACAGTTTAAAAAGACATGGGAACAGGAAGACTTCGAGAGGGTACAGGAAGGCGAAAGACAGGCTGAAAGACAGTACGAATATTATCTGGGATTGGGGGATGCAGTAGGAGCGGTAGAAAATGAAATTAGAGAAGCTAGGCGGGAAGAAAGACTGCAGGTGAAAAAGAATAAGATTGAAATCGCATTGCAGTAAGGCAGTCAGTTCTTGTCCGTTCTGGTCCGGTTTCGATTAAAATAATGTTCTTAATGCTAAGTTAACGGAGTGTAGAGATAAAATAATGGATTGTATTGATAACATAACGGATTGTATTGGTCAAAGAACGGATGGTATTGATAAAAATAGTGGGTTGTGTTGATAAACATTGTAGGGTAGGGGTGAAAGAATGTGGGTGAAGGGAAGTAGGCCACTGGGAGAGCTAGACCTGCTGACAGCCAAGAAGCATCAATCACATACCCACCAGCTGTTAGAGGCCGGCAGGAAGGTGTGTAGGGAGGCCACATGCCACAGGCACCCACCCACCGAGGTAAACAAACCCTGTGTGTGTGTGTAGGGGAGTAAAAACTGGAAGTTTGTCGGGTGTGTTGAACAAGTTGGTATATATTGTTTTTGATATATATTGATAAGAAAGGTGGGCATTGAACGTTGGTATGGCGGTCTGTATATTTGTGTGATATATATTAATAAATCGGCGCGAATTGAACGTCGGTGGGTCGGTATATGTTGGTTTTAATATACAGCACTGCCTTACTGTACTTAAAGTAACCTTGAGGAAATAAAAAGAAATAAACTGGATAGGTTCAGATCTTCCAGGGACAGCTCCCGAGCTTCCAGAGAAAGGGATTTAAATAGAAGGAGGGGCATTGTGCCAGATAACAGTATCGATATCACCATGGCAGAAGCAGAATTTAATAGGGGGTTTGCTGAATGGTTCGCCAATGGGGTAGCAGCGGGACAGATACCCGCAGATGGCGAGCACTTGCTGTATATGACCAAATATGCAGCCGGGCAGCTGGAATCACAGTCTAAGCTGCTTCGAGAAACCAGGGAGTTTGGAGTCAGTCTCAAACAGGAGAAGACACAACTCCTGCGAGATAGGATAGTGGGGGAAGAAAGGCTGGCCATAAGAAGAGATAGACTTAAAGAGGAGGAGAGAGCGGTAAGGGATCTCAGGGAGCAGGGAAGGCAGATAGCCACTGTGGATGGGTCAGATCTGGGAGTGCTGAGGACCTGGGTAGAGCAGGTGGGCAGAGCGGGTAGAGTGGCTGGGGCAAGGGGAGTGGATGTGGTAAAATTTGCACTCAGCCACTCCAAGGGCAACCTCCACGAGGTCATATACGCAGTATATGAGACGGATGCCGATAGTTCATGGGAGGAGGTCAGGGAGCGACTGGTGGGACTATTCTTAACCGCCAGGGAAGCCACTGCCTTGGTTGATATAGTGTTCACACTGAAGCAGGAGAAAGGAGAGCTGATGTCGGCGTACTGTATGCGATACAGTACGGCGGTCCAGAGGGCGTGGCCAGAAAAAGGGTTGGTAAAAATGGGCGCAGTACATGACATGGTGATTAAGAAATTTGAGGACTCCCTGCTTGAGCCAGTAGTGCGGTTGGCTGTGCGCCTGGCCAAGTCAGGTAGCCTAGAGGCTGCCATGACGGTGGCCAGGGAAAACGAAGAAGGATTGGCAGGGCCAGGGGGCAGGCTGACCGGGGCCCATAGGGGGGAGGAACCCATGGAGATAGGGGCCATGGAGGGCCCGGCAAGGCCGGAGCCCGGGGCGTCCGCCGTCGACAGGGCGGCCTTGAAGACAATCCAGGGGGAGATAAAAAGCCTCCGCAAAATGATGGTGGAGCGTACAGAGCGCCCAGTGCAAGCTGCCCAGGTGGCAGTTGCACCGGTGCCACCCTCCACAGTGGTGGTACAGACTGCACCCAATCTACCCATCAATAATCACGTGAATAGAGGCGAAAATAGAAGGGCGCCGCGTCAGGTTGTGGGTCGCTTTCCTAAACAGGGTTTTCCGGTCCCGGATACAGTAAGGTGTGGGTATTGTGCCCACAATTATCACCGAGACTATATCCATACCCATCAACAAAAATGTAGACAGGTGCGCCAGAGCGCACCCGCACGGCGGGGCCCTGTGCAGTCGGGAAACTAGGCCAGGCATCGGATCTCAGACCGTGTATTCGAGTGGAATTTGGCGGAATTTCATATTCAGGGCTCGTTGATACTGGTGCCAGTAAAAGCATGATAAAAAGTAGAGTATATAATGCGTTGAAGAGTAAAGGGTATACAAGGGGCGAATTAGAGGAAGGATTGAGGCTTCGCTCACTCTCAGGACATTTAATTCCTACAAGGGGAGTGGGGAAGGTCACCTTGGTGGGAGTAGAGTGTGATTTTTGTGTCGTGGGTGAATTACAGCATGATATGCTGATTGGGACGGATGTCATGCAGCGATGTGATGCGGTGCTGTCCTATACAGATATGAGTATTGTCCTGAATGGGGAGAGGCATGGGTGGTTGGGTACAGAGGCCACATGTGCTAGTGTATCTGGGATAGTCTCTGAGGTGGAATACTGGAGGAGGAAATTCCCCACGGTGTTCCCCGCCCAGGGGGCTGCTCTGAGTACTGCAGGTGTAGTGGAGATGACAATAGACACTGGGGATGCCCGCCCAATTAATCAAAGGCCATATAGGATACCACTCTCTAAAATGAAACTAGTGGAGCAAGAGTTGGAGAAGATGTTGAAAGAAGACATAATAGAGCCAAGCCGCAGTGCATGGGCAAGTCCTGTTACGGTTGTGCCGAAAAAGGATGGGTCTATTAGATTATGTGGGGATTATAGGCGTCTAAATGAGGTGACTCATAAGGATGCCTACCCACTACCCAGAATCCAAGACATCTTTGACCAGCTCTCAGGTGCAAAAGTGTTCACCACAATAGATCTAAAATCAGGCTATTGGCAGGTGAGAATGCACCCAGACAGCAGGGAAAAGACGGCAATCAGTACCCACAGGGGACTGTTCCAGTTTAAAAGAATGCAGTTTGGCCTGACTAATGCACCTGCAGTGTTTCAGCGCATGATGAACTCAGTTTTGGCCAAGTTCCTGGGCAAGTCATGTCTGATCTACTTAGATGATATAGTGATCTATTCCAGAAATGAAAATCAGCACAGAGCTCATGTGGCAGAGGTATTGGCCACCCTGGGAGAGACTGGCCTGGTCATTAAAGAATCCAAATGTTCATTTGGCCTGAGAGAGGTTAAGTTGTTGGGTTTTGTGGTGTGCGCTGAGGGTCTGAAAGCAGATCCTGATAAAGTGTCTGCAATCAGAGATATGGCCCCTCCCACTGATAAAAAGGGAGTGCGTCGTGTGTTGGGATCTGCCAACTATTATCGACAATTAATGGTCAATTATGCAGATGTGGTGGCACCACTCACCAATTTGACTAAAAATGCTGTGAGGTTTGAGTGGGGGCCTGAGTGCCAGAAAGCCTGGAAAGAGTTGAAACAGCTTCTATTGGACTGTGTCGTGCTCAAATTTCCAGATCCCACAAAACCATATAAACTCTATACAGACGCCTCAGATTACAGTATAGGTGCTATATTGGTACAGGAGGATGAGAATGGCATAGAAAGGCCAGTGCATTTAATTAGTGGAAGGCTGAATACGGCTCAGCTCAACTATCCCACCATTGAAAAAGAGGCATATGCAATGATATTTGCACTCATTAAATTAAGACCCTATTTGTATGGTGCGGAGTTTGTGATCTATACTGATCATAAGCCATTAAAATGTTTATTTCAAAAAGAAATGAAAAACAGCCGCCTACAACGATGGGCGGTGTTGCTAGCTGAATATTCAGCTCCAATTCAGTATTTTGCAGGTGCTTCTAATGTGTGGGCAGACATGCTGTCTAGGCTGCGACCAAGTGCTGTAGCGGATGAGCCAGAACAGATGTCGGTGGTGGAAATGGCAGGGATGGAGGAGGAAGTCCCATTTGAATATTACAAATTAGACAGGGAATACATTGCCCGAATGCAGGCTGACACCACACAGGCAGTCCTGGCAAGGGAAGATCAGGATGATTATATCCTGATGGATGGTTTAGTGTATTCACTGATTCCACCACCAGGGGGGAAAAACTATCCACGATTAATTTTGCCAATAGAGTACAGGGAACAAGTAGTAGAACGGGCTCATAAGGATGTGGGACACATGGCAATGACTAAAACATTACAGAGGGTGCAGGAGCACTTTAGATGGCCTGGAATGAGAGGTGATATTGCCAAATTTATAGCAAAATGTCCACCGTGCTCCCTAAACAGGGTGAAGCGGGATTATCCGCTCCCCACTGAAATGCCACTTCCAGTAGCTCCAGGATTGTTGGTAGCAGCAGATCTGACAGGGCCATTTCCGGAAAGTAGAGAAGGTAACAAATATCTACTATCTATAATAGACCACTGCACGGGATGGGTAGAAGTAAAAGCACTCCCTAATAAGTCAGCACAGGGGATCTATGATTATTTAGTAAGAGAATACATACCCCGATACTCAGCACCAGAGGTTTTCCTAACAGATAATGGGCTGGAATTCAAAAATAAACTTATTATGGGATTTTTGGAGGAGCTGGGTGTAGAAGTAAGACACACCACCCCGTACCATCCACAATCTAATGGCATGGTGGAACGTTTCCATAGAACACTAAAAAGCATGCTGGCCAAATTGGTTAATGCTAGGGCATCAGAGTGGGAGGAATATTTGGGCGATGCATTATTGGCATATAGATGCACGGCTCTGGGTCCCACAGGATTCTCACCATTCTATTTACAGTTTGGGAGACATCCAAATAAACCACAGTCCCAATTATTATACCGACAAACTGGGGAGGTTTCATCAAATGCAGCCAGGCGAATTGATGAATTGGCAGATTCGCTTCAGGAAGCAGTAAGAAACCGGGCCATTAGTCGACAGTATAATACAGCCAGAGCGGTTAACAGGGCTAATGCAGTGGAGTTGAAAGTAGGGGATGCAGTATTACTATTAGTGAATGAACCAGGACCATTAGATAGACAATTTGACCCGGGGTTTATAGTGACCAATGTAAGGGGAGCGGTGATTACTGTGGTGGGCCCCGAAAATAGACCACATGTACTCGTGGGTTAGTGTGCGGCAGGGACGTGATCCAAGCACCAGTCAGAATTGTTAAAATAAGCTAGGATGTGTTTTTGGGATAAATACAATAAGTGCAGGCGCTGATCGCGGTGCGCGTATTACGACGATTGGAGCCCGGATCCGTAATTCACATCCGTACGTCCAATCGGTGGTATGCGGTGCCGGACAGGCTGCAGACATGCGTGGGCTCACGACGATGTGCACACCACTGGTGTGGGCATCGGCGGTGGGTGCCACAGTGGGCATTTGAGTGATTCGGGGCAGTTGATTGATTCGAGTGATCTGATTTCTCCGGGTCATTCGATGGAGCTGGGGTCGATGATTGACGGGATCAATAATTTAGGAGGGTCAGTGGACCAGTGAGGGAGGAAGTGATTAAATGCATGCGAGGATTCAAGTCAGTTGATTGATGCGAGTCATCTGGTTGATTCGGGCCATTCAATTGATGGAGGATCGATGGACCAAGCGGTCGATGATTGATGGAAGCAATCATGGCTGAGAAATAGTGGATTTGATGATCTGGTATGGTAATCAAAAATTGGTCGAGTGGATCAATCACTGCTAGAAATATTTGATTTGATAGTCTTATGCAAGATCTGACCTGTCATGGTTCCCTGCTTGTGTCGCTATTCTGTCCTGCTTACCCTATTTTTAAAACTAATTTTTTATTTTTTTATCATGAGTTTTAAAGGGGGCCTGGGCGTGCAAGAGAATTAGCTGACACAGCCTGGACAGTGACAGGAGGATAAAAGACATCTTTTTAAATATCAATGTAATATTAATTAAGGGGGGAGTAGAACTAGTATAGATAAGTAGCAACATAGCCGGTTCAAAGCCACCGTCTACATTGGGACCGCCATTCTAAAGGTAGATTTTGGGGCTGTTCTTGTCTAAAAACAATTACTGTAAACAAGTAGATAGGAATGGTCCTCAAGGTGGTGGAGAACTGAAGAAAGACAGAAAACTTGAAAGAAAAACTTTAACAGTGAATAAGGGAGGAGTGGCCAATACAGTGGAGAATATACGTAGGTTAAAATACACTGCATGAGCAGGCGATGAGGAGGGTACCGAAACTTATAAAGGCTAGTAACAGGCACACTGCTTCATGGTATGGCACTCGCTCTGGCTTAACCGAAAAAGACGTAATGTTTAAGGGCTTCCATTTTGCTTGTCCGTTTTGTCCAAGTAGAAATGGAAGAGGGACGTTGTAAAAATATACGGATTTTCGGTTTAGAATTATATAGTGGCAGGGAGCATCTTTATTAGTGCATGACAGAGGGGGACAAGGTTATGTAAACTAAAAAGCAATGATGCCTAATCCCAGTATGATATGATGGTAGACTATGTGAAATATATGTTCATGCATGCTGCCTAAGATTAAGAAGGAGCTGTGTTCTAGGGGAGGCTGCCCAAGGGGTGGAAATTTCCTATGTGTACGACTAAGCATGTACCATCACCAAGGAGGGACGTTCTTGGTCTATATGAGTGGACATATATATATATGAATGTAACTGTATACAACTGCTGGTTCACCCCTGTGTCCATAAGGGAGGCCCAACCTCAGCCGCAATTGCATATAGACTCGGGGTGGCACCTGCAGCTGAGTAGGGTGGTAGCTCCCTCCACTGGGGGGGTTGGCTCCCGCCCTAGCTGTAGGGTCACCTGAGGGGCTGACGGTGGGACTGCTCAGTCACCTACACTGCCTTGACTAACTGACCACACTAAATATGGGAGATGCACTGCAATTATGTAAATGAAGGACCGATGCTCCAGTCACACTGGGCACCGGCACTCTAGTCCTGGCTCTGGAGTGAAGCACACGTACTCTTGAGCAGGAACCCCAGACACTCTGTCTGATGCTACCTAAATTCACCTATTCAAATTGAGTGTATCCACAGCCATAGGACTCCTGTCCCATGGGCTGTGGGCACTGCTTTCAGTATACAGGCTAAGTGGTAATGAGAATTAGTGTGGACAGAAGGTGAGGAGTGAGGGTGCTAGGTCACATGTTAGGGGAATGGACAGTAGTTGTTGCTCCAATAAAGCACAACTTATTCACTGTTCATTTGTGTGTCTAGTTTTCCTTCCTCTTTTCAGTACTGATTCATGAGTTGGTTTGATTAGGCTAATGGCATCACAGGTGATATGAAGGGGAGAGTTTTGTAGTCTCATGGGGTGCTCACAGCGGTAGAGCATCCGTGATTTTATACCCTGTTAACATACATGGGAAGGGCAGCGTCAATTAGAACCTCGAATAAGTTCTGTATGTAAAGTTGCATAGTCCGATGAAAACATAAAATGTCCAAAACCAAAACAATTATCAAGATTTGGTTCTACATATCTAACTTAGATACTGGTGTATTTATTAAACATCTGTGACCAAAGAGAAGGGAATACTGAGGCCATTGATAGTGCTTCCCAACTGTTGAGACCAAGCCACCAGCAACATGACCCAATATCTCAGTCAATCACATTATCCTGATACTGACCTAACCAGTCCTTGCCCTATGGTAGTAATGCCGAGCGCCAGGCTAGGTAGCGACAAGTATCAATTTTGTAAGTCACCACTTTGACTCGGACGGGTTTTTAAATACCGACCTTCCCCAAGGGAATGGCTGCATTGTACCGATTCAGCCACCGTGCCCATTCCTCAACTTTGGAGATATTTCTTAGATAATCCCCAATGGAATGAAAAGATGGAGATAAATATGAGATTTAGCAAGCATGAGAGGGCTCTCCATGAAAAACATAATGATCTTAGAGCCAATTATGAATGGATTCTCTGCTTCTAATTCTAATAGGCTTCACTTGTTTCCCTGGTGTATCGTTTCAGGCCCCATAACCATTTCTCTTTCGTCAGGTCACTTAAATTTGCATAGTCCGATGGTTTTGAGTTTCTGTCATTTTCTGAGATGAATATATTAGGTTGATCATTATAATCTGCCTTACTTTAGTTTGAAGTAACTTTTATTTTCAATGGCTAACTTTAGAGATATTTGAAGTGCAAACTGGCGAAATTAATGTTGGCGAGCGTGCCAAAACTCTGACAACGACAGGTTTCTGTAGTAACTGATTCTATTAAATTGCCTCAGTATTCAACCCTTCTATGGGCCAATAAAATGTGTATTAAGTCCACCAATATCTAAGTTTGATATGTAGAATCGAATCTCTAATTGTTTTTGTTTTGAAAATTTGATATTTTCATCGGCTATGCAGCTTTAAAGTTGCAACGTCTGGTGGCTTTGAATTTGAATTTGTCATATTCTGTACATGAATTTGTATCAGGGTGAATGTATCCTACTATCATCAGGTTAAACCAGACAGGATGGCTGAATGAGTACAGCATCCGCCTCCTGTTTTGATAGGTCCAAAGACCCTATAATACTAAGACGGCTCACTCAGCCTGTACTGTGTAATCAAAATGATCAAACCCACCACTTGGTGCACTGGTTGTTCTCTTGGTTAAAGGCCCTGTCACATTACGGCGTATGGCGGGAGCGTATTGAAAACCTACGTAGGTCCTGCGCGTGCCGGCCTATGATGACATTTGGTGACCTTTCGGGTGGTTTTGAGCGTATGTGGAACCTACGAGGAGCGTACGAGGAGCGTATGAGGAGCGTATGGGATCGTATGGGAGCGTGCTGTGACATTTTTTGACAGTATGGGCCATACGCCCTCATAGGTCTTTTTTTTTTAGCATGCACAAAAAAATGTGGACGGACGGATTTATGAAAGCGTATGGTGGCGTATGCCTCATACGCTTCACATACGCCGGCATCTGGCGGCGTATGAGTAGCGTATGAGTAGCGTATGCGTAGCGTATGAGTACCGTATACGGCGTATGCCGACATATATGACGTAACGCGCTTACGCCGCCATACGCTCCCGCAAAAAACCCTAATGTGACAGCCCCTTAAGCAGTTGCTATATTATATGTATAAATGTATATGTGAAAGATGTGTGATGATGGCGATGATGATGATGATGCTGGTGATGATGTGTATTTGTTCATAGCAATTTGATATTGATGTGTATTCATACTTAACTATATCATGTATAATATATTTGTATGTGTTTACATGTGAAACACCAACCAGCAGCCGGGCTGATCAAACCCACAACAAGGTGGCACTACAAAATTTATATTACCATGGGAGAGATAGGGAGTGAGCCGTCTTAGTATTATAGGGTCTTTGATGGGTCATGGGATTCAAATTCACTGGTTCGAACCTTGGCCGAATCCAACCGATGACTTAAGAATTTATACTTGTTGTGTTGTTATAATAGTCCCAATAGTCCCTTCCCCCCAACATGGGGATTCCTCACACCAACACATAAATATATTTCTATACTACAACACAAACCAATAGTCAAGACATCTTGATTTACTAACACAAATATACCAACAACTAAAACCTTTTATGTAAATGTAGAATGATTTAATGTACCTCATACTCATTACTTACTGCATCGTGTACACTTTAATTTCAGAATCTACTGCACATTTCAACACTCTATATAAACCATGTTTAAATCAAAAATATTGCGTAAATACCAAGATACCTGTAACACTTAAGGCCGGAAGACCAGTGATATGGCGCTGACAAAAGATTTACATGAATAAAATTCATTTACCAAAAGAAAAGAAATTGATGCTTTCATCGGACTGTGCAACGTTAAATTAGTCTTGGCTTTATATTGCGGGATTTTGCTAATTGATGCTTTCATCGGACTGTGCAACGTTAAATTAGTCTTGGCTTTATATTGCGGGATTTTGACGAAGGCGGAGTCATTATGTGATAGTGGTAGTCTTTAATCAGTGAAGGACAAAGGGGGTCGGTACATCATCAGGTGGTGCTTCAGAGAGGTTACCAGATCGTCATTAGGTCAAATCTCGATGTTATGAGTTTGTGTTATTGTCCCGGGTCAGAGGTCAGGTGGTGGGCGGGACCCGAACCCTCAACCCTACCGGTGTTGGTCTTCTTCAAAGGTGTGGGTGGGCGGGGAAAAAAAAAAAAAAACAAAAATAAAAAAAAAAAAATAAAAAAAAAAAAAAAAAAAAAAAAAAAAAAAAAAAAAAAAATAAAAAAAAAAAAAAAAAAAAAAAACAAAAAAAAAAAAAAAAAAAAATATAAAAAAAAAAAAAAAAAAAAAAAAAAAAAAAAAAAAAAAAAAAATAAAAAAAAAAAAACAAAAAAAAAAAAAAAAAAAAAAAAAAAAAGGGGAAATTCGGACCAGTTTTCCGTTGACTGCTGGAGGAACGGTTGTGGTGGTTTGAACCCGGGAGGGGGTGGTCACTGTAAGGTATGCAAGGGTGGGGGAGGGTCGGGTCCACGCCGGGTGCCCCTGGAGGCGGTGGTGGAGTTACTCGGGGAGAACCGCTTGGTGGCAGGGGAGGGCAGGATGGGTGGGGCTCTCGGTTAGGTGGCGCCACCAGTGTGTCGTGGTGTCTGGTTCTCCGCCCCGTAAATTACACATGTTACGGATAACATGCACAATTTACGAAGGCGGAGTCATTATGTGATAGTGGTAGTCTTTAATCAGTGAAGGACAAAGGGGGTCGGTACATCATCAGGTGGTGCTTCAGAGAGGTTACCAGATCGTCATTAGGTCAAATCTCGATGTTATGAGTTTGTGTTATTGTCCCGGGTCAGAGGTCAGCTGGTGGGCAGGACCCGAACCCTCAACCAATCACTGGAGGGGTCGGGTGCCGACCGCCAGGAGCCCTCTCGGAACATAGTGGTATACCGCTGCCGAGGTCCATGACCCGAGCTGCATAATCTCCGAGATTGTGCTGCCCGCCGCGGCACAGGCTTGGGCCCCGCCCCTTCGTAGGCTGTGCAGCGTTTAGTCCTCGGGCGCCCCCACTCCGATCGCTGCCAGCCCCATGCGGAGGGCGGCCAGCAGGACCGGAGGCCGGAGTGGGGTTCCAGGGGCCACGAGGAAGGCTGGTTCACTGAGGCGTGGCTGGCGGTGCGCGAGGTAGTGGTCCCATGCCGCGACAGGGCAGCATGGGGAGCCCGGCAGTCTCTGAATGTTGATGTAGTATGCCTGGTCCGCTCTCCACATTGTCTTTGTGGTTCGGACCAGTACCGTTAGCCCCCTTGATGTCGTGGTGATGTCTGCACGCCTGAGGTAGTGGCGTGGGTCGTCGCTGGAGGTGGTTGCGAGGAGGTTGCCCTGTCGTAGTAGCGTTGCGTACCCCAGTAGTAGCGCGGCCAGGAGCACTGCGGCCGTGGGCCCGGCCGCGGCCAGGTATTGGGCCAGTGCCCTGACCTGCTGTGGGGTGAGGGGCGGGGCCGGTCTGGGGGTGTGGTTCGACAGATGTGCCACGCCCCTCTTCATCAGTGAGACCGGGTAGGTATCAAACGGTGCCGGGGAGCCTCCGAACATGAGGACCCAGGTCCGGGCTCCGCTGATGTAGTTCATGGTCGCCCCTGGGGAGGTGAGTGTCTCTTTTAAGTGGAGTATGTAGGCGAGGATGTCGTACTGCGTCGGGGCCAGCGGGTCAGCGTGGTGCCTGGATGTGAACTGTATGTACCTCCTCACCTGAGCGGCCTTGTTTTTCCATGTCCCGCTCGCCAAGCCGGCGCAGTACACCCGGAGTATTCTTCTGTGTGTTCGGTCCGGGTAGCCTGGGACCAGAGGAGCAATTTAGTGCGATGTTCCCAGGCTATCCTACAGTCCATGGGTGAATACACTGTCAAATGAGACCTCAATTTCAGTAATCCCCATGTCACTAGTGAGGCGACCTGCCCTGGCTCTGGCGTTTGCGTCGAAGGCTCGTCTGCTAAGGGCGTCGGCGAGGACTAGGTCCTTGCCGGGTTTGTGGCAGATTCTTATGTCGCAGCCATTGGTGGCCGCGAATAGCCAGATCTCTCTCGCGCAGGCTGTGAGTGTGGCGTCCCTTCCGGTACCGGACTCGAGGACCTGCTGGCTGGCCGAGTTGTCTGTATTTATGATGATCATGTGATCATCTGGGTGAGGGGGGGCCAGGGCCCTCATGGCGACGACTAGGTTTATCGCCTCCAAGTGGGCGATGTTGGTGTGTTTGGTCCTGAGGCTGTCGGGGTTTGGCTTCCCGTAGTAGTGGCTGTTGGAGAAGGCACCCCCTGCGACCAGAGAGGAGTCACATTCGATGGTCCAGGGGGTCTTGGGGTCTGTCTTTAGGAGGACTAGGCCGTTCGACCTGGTCGCGAACTCGAGAAACCAGGTTATGTCAGCTCTGAGTTCGTCGGGGACGGGGTGGTGTCCGGTGTTGGGGGTCTGTCGTAGGGACTCGAATATCCTGGACATGAACCGCCGGGCCGGCACCACACACTTCGCTATGTGTTGTAGCCTGCCGACCAGGCGCTGGATGTCCCTCCTGGTGGCAGTCTTTTTGTTTGTCCAGGTTTTGCACTCGGCGAGCCGTCTAGCTTGCTTCGGGGGATGGTAACCCTCATGTCGTCCGCGGATATGTGAAAGCCGAGCCACTCGACTGATTTTGCCGGTGGATGGCACTTGGTGGGTGAGAGTTCGAGTCCGAGGGTACGAGCAAGGTTGAGGATATCCCTGTATGCTGCGTCTGCCTCACTACGGTCGGGGGCCACACCCACAAAGTCATCGAGGTAACAATGGACGTGGTGGCCCTTTTTCCTGAGCAGATAGACGACGGCGTTTGTGGTCCTCGCACAGGCCATGGAGGAGGTGCGGCATCCGAATGGGGGTGCTATGTCCGTGTAGTGTTCGCCGTCGAGGGTTATGCCCAGGAGTGGTGTGGAGAGTGGGCAGGTGCGGAGCTGGCGGTATGCGCGGGCGAGGTCAGCACACCAGAGGAAGCAGCCGGGGCCGAGGCGGGCCACCTCGTCCGCCGCGTCCATCACGTTTGGGAGGGTGTACGCCCTGGGGTTACCCTGGTAGTATCCCCGGAGGATGCCGTCATTGACGCTGGCACCATGTGGCCAGCTGAGGTCCACGATGACGCGCCTGCTGGTGGAGTTCCTCTTGGGCCGCGTCATCATGGGGCTCGTCTGCGACCATGGGTAGAAGGGGTGGCTGGTGAAGGGGCCCAGCATGGCTCCATGACCTCTCTCGGTGGCGACGAATTGTCGTATGGCGTCAAGCTGGACTGGGTCTTGTGTGTGGTTTGTGGTTGAACTCTTGGGTGGGTCTGGTGCTGTGTAGTCGGCAGGCCAGCCGTACTCGAGGAACTCCACGAGCTGGGTGTCATGGTAGTTGGCGAGTAGGTGTCTCCAGGCATTGATGTTGAGTCCGGAGGGGACTGGTACCCTAGCACTGATGTAGTTGGGGAGGGCAGTGGCTCTGACCCTCTGGTAGATGGCTAGGTAGCCTGTGTGGTCGCCCCATAGGTGTGTGTGGGCGTGGCCATATGCTGTCGAGTATGGGCCTGTACTCCACCGGGGTGATGGGTGGGCGTGGCGGTGGCCGGGTGTTGACGTCGGTGGTAGTGTCTGGGTCGTGTGTGTCATCGTCTCCGTACCCCGGGGGGGGGCGTTGCTGGGTATGTGTTGTGTGCTGTGTGTGAGGGCGCCGCAGTCTGGGGGGTGTGCTCCGAGGTGGCTACCGGTGTGGGCGGCCCCATCCCGTGTTGTTGTTGCGGGGGTGTCATGGCCGACGGCATGGGCGCCGCCATCTTTGGCTCCGTGTTTGTTGTCACTGCTAGTGGCGCCGTCTGGTGTAGCGTGAGCGAGGTGGCCCGGGGGGCGGCTTCGCGCAGCGGCCATTTTGTTTCGGCCGTGCCGTTGGCGCCACCTGTGGGGTTGTTTTGGAAGTCATTATCGTTACGTGTGGTTTTCTCACCGTTGGGGTGGGCGTGGTCCTCAGTGGGGTCACGAGTGTCAGTGTTTACATGTTCGTTTGCGTGGGGTTGTATGTCCGTGCTACGCCTCCTACGTTTCTCCGCACACTCAGCTGCCTGCTCGCTCCACCGTTTTAGTATGCGGCGAGCCTGTGCAGTGACCTCTGCAGGGGAGTGACAGCCGGTCACGCGTTCACGGTTTGCGGTGCATGTTCCACAGTCCAGATCCCTGCATGCCGTGTGGGCTCTGGTGACGCTGCTGTGTCCATCCTGGGGCTCCTCGCCAAGCTCCTCGTCTGTCTGAGGGTTGCTGCGCGGGGAGCCGCCTATCAAAAACCCTGGGTCTGTTGTGCTGGCGCTGCGGTTGTCTGTGTGGCTTTCTTTTCTAGGAATCGCTTCTTGTTCATACACTCTTTCTCCTTGTGCATATTTGCTCGGTGGTATTTGTTAGCGCACCAGGCGCAGACATGCGCCTTCCTATCGGGCATTTGTCCGTGGGTCGCCGAGAAGCCACAGTCGTTCCCCCAGTTCCATGGGTGGCACGGCTTCCCGTCCGAGTCTCGATTGAACTCCTGACGTGTCTCGGTGGTGGCGGTGGAGCCGGCTGCCGTCTGGGCGCCGCTGTAGGCGGTGCGGCTAGTGTTCTTGTACTGTGTCGTGCTGCCCACCCGTACTCCCACGGCGAAGACGTCCCGCTGGACGTCTTTCACTGCATATTGGTCGATCCAACCATTTGGCAGGCGCCGGTCATCGATCATGGAGAATATGCGCTCAGACCAGAGTCGGCACGTCTCCCACTGCCAGTCCTTCGCCATCGTGGCGAGCTGGTGTATGTGGTCGATAATCGGGTCCGTCCAGGTGTCGGGTATCTCGGGTGCCCTGAGCATCGCGCATAGCGCCTCAAAGTACTCAGGCCAGGTCGCCTCACTAAGGCCAATCTTTTCCCTCTTATCGCCCCTGATTATATAAAGATGTGGAAGCCAGGAAGTTTTACCTTTCTTCTTTCCCAGGGCCGCCCCGGCCGCGGCGAGCAGCTCGGAGATGTCTGTCGGGGGTTCGTCCTCCTCCACGTGGTCGCGGGTGCGCCTCACATTGTAGCGTGTGTGGCTTCCTCCTAGTACTGGGGCCGTGTTGTATATATCCCGGTACTGTTCCTCGTGCGTTACTCCGTTCTTTAGTAATGTCTTATTCCTCCGTGTTTTTCTGTCTGTCACTGGTGCCGTACTGGGTACGGCAAAGTCCCTCACTAGGTGAGTGCGGCGTCCGCGCCGTGTATCCGGTACGGGGACACGTGCGCTGTCACTGTCGGTGTCACTGTCACCGTCCTCCGATCTGCTGTCACTGCCGGCTTGTTGTGGTTTCCTCACGGGCCGTGACCCCCGCTCCAAGGCCTCCATCCTGCCCGCCATCTCCGATCTGATGTTTGACATCTGTGCTGCCACTGCTGAGCTGACGGCCGCGTTGACCGCCTGTATCATTCTGTCAGTCGTGTTGTCCTGGGTGGATGTTGATGGCATGGGCTCTCCTGCCGCCATGTTGGTTTCTTTGCTCGGCTGTCTCTCTGTGGATGTGTCGGTCGTTGATTCATGTGGGGCCGGCTCTGTCTGCGGTTTCCTCGGCCTGCCGCGTTGTTTAGGCGTGTCATGCTTGCGTACCTTCTTCGATGCTTTCTTACCGTTAGGCATTATTGCGGCTTACGTTACGTTAGGAAATTCGGATCGGTCTTCCGTTGACTGCTGGAGGACCGGTTGTGGTGGTTTGAACCCGGGAGGGGGTGGTCACGTGGCTTTGTCGTGGGTGGGGGAGGGTCGGGTCACGCCGGGTGCCCCTGGAGGCGGTGGTGGAGTTACTCGGGGAGAACCGCTAGGTGGCAGGGGAGGGCAGGATGGGTGGGGCTCTCGGGTAGGTGGCGCCACCAGTGTGTCGTGGTGTCTGGTTCTCCGCCCCGTAAATTACACATGTTACGGATAACATGCA
>CM059195.1:77919395-77984141 GCA_030323885.1 Branchipolynoe longqiensis
TCCGACCCCCTTCTCCTTCCTCTCCTATCTCCCCATTCTTTCCTCCCTCTCCATCCCCATTCTCACCTCCACCCTCTCCGTCCCTTGCCACTCGAACCTCCATCTCCTCGCTCTTCCCGCTCCTCTGTGTCCTCCCGTCCCCTCCCTCCTCACATTTCTTTTTTTACCTGGTCACCCATTTCCCCCATCCCTCATTTCCCTCCATCCCCCTTACCCCCCCCCATCTTCCATCCTGATCCTCCACTTTCCATCCTCCTTTCGCTCTTCGCCCTGCGTCATTCCCCTTTTCCTTCCCAATCCCGCTTCCCTCCCACTCCCCTCCATCCTCCCCTCCCTCCTCCCCCGCCTTCCCTTCCCGCATCTTCTCCATCCCCATTCATCCTCCCATCCTCTTACCCCCCTCCCTACCCAGTCTATCCTCTCCTTCTCCCTCCCGCATCTCCCCCTACCCATCCATCCAACCCTCCCCTCTCTCCCTCTTCCTCCCCCTTCCCTCACCTCCCCATCCTCGTCCACTGCTCCGACTCCCCTCCCCCACTCATTGAATTGCATCAATCCTCTTAAAACAGGTTCCATTTTATGGCAAACACAAGGCAACTCCAGCCCCTCCAGCACCCACCCATTCCGCCCAATATCCAACTCCACCCCACAACCAGCGACCTCCTAACCCCCTCCCACCTCAATCCCGTTCTCTCACACCGCTTGGTGTCGCGATTAATCGACAACGTGTGCTAATCCCGCCAACAAAGTGATTCTTCTACTCCAAATATAGCCTGGTAAAGTCAATAGGCTGCGCTCGCACTCTCCCCACCTCACCACACCACACCAGAGGCCAGTGTAGTAAGTTCAAAACACTACCCCACAACAACACTACGGTAGTGTTTTCAACCTAGGTTCAAAACACTATGGTAGTGTTTTCAACTTAGTTAAAGGTAGGTTCAAAACACTACCATGGCCATGCTCAAAACACTATCTTTAAGTTCAAAACACTCCCTTTAAGTTCAAAACACTACTCTCATGGCGCTGGCAGCCTGGTCTCCCAGTGGGACGTCACTATAAAGTCGCCATGAGTGTGCACTGTCACAAGTCAGTACCGGTTCTGAGATGACCATAGATGTTGCTAGGACGTAAAACAACAACAAACAAACAATCAAACACTGCAGCACTATCAGCGTAGTCTAATACGTGGTGCACTTGCCGCAGCACCATCAGCGTATACTAATACGTGGTGCAGACGCCGCAGTGCTATCAGCGTATATTGTTTGTGATGTTCGCAACACGGGGTAATTGGACACTACGACACAGCCATAGCCTTAACGTTAACCGGCCTAATGCTGCCACCTATCGTCAAACGGGGACACTGCCATGTGCATTGGACACTAGCGCCGTCTATGATTACATATATAAAACTTAAGTACTGAACTAATGATACTGACCTGACACCTATGTTGCATTTCTGAACTAATCGCTGTCCCTGCCTATATAAGGCCGGGTTTGGCGGCTGGCAGCTCACTTTGGGACGAGCACAGGAGGATGCGGACTAAGCCTTAAATTGCCACCCACCCACCCCAACGTTCAGATTACGGGATAGGGTTTAAAAGCTTACTGACCTCACTATGTTCAACATGTTGCTAATTTGCATTTGATTTTTCTCATCAACGTGTACTCATGCTTGCCTGATTAAAAATGCCAACTTTATACTACTTGCTGTGTTTGTGTCCAATTACTAATATGTGGCAAAATCAGCCCAGCACCATCAGCGTATACTAAGTAATACGTGGTGCAGATACCGTAGTGCTATCAGCGCATACTACTAGTATGTGTGTCCTGATATGACCGTAGATGTTCCCAGGACATAAAACTCCCAATAACCAAATTCCCAATAACCAGTTACAGCTCCTGTGTTATGATAGTGTTTTGAACTTGGGTAGTGTTTTGGATGTACGTAGGGGTAATGTTTTGAACTTGACAGTCGTGTTTTGAACTTAAGTTGAAAACACTACCGTAGTGTTTTGAACTTAGGTTGAAAACACTGTGGTAGTGTTTTCGACGGGGTAGTGTTTTGAACGTCCTACACCGGCTCAGTAGAGCGGACCAAGCGAGCTGGCCGAATCGGTAGAGCGCGGGCCTCACATATGGGTTGGTTGATTGTTGGAGTTTTAGGTCCTAGTAACTTCTGAGGGCATATCAGGACGGGTACTGACTTGTGACAGTGCACGCTCATGGCGACTTCATAGTGCTGCCCCACTGGGAAATCAGGCCATTGGCACCATGACCCGATATCCCACTCAGTCCCATTATCCTGACAGTGAGTCCATGCACCATCGTATTAATGCCGAGCGCCAGGTTAGGAAGCGACAAGAATCAATTTTAAAGTCATTGGTTTGACTCGACCGGGAACCAAACTCCGGACCTTCTGCACGCAAGTCCCCCGCTCTACCGATCAGGCCACCGTGCCCGGTCTCGCATATGGTAGATAGGGAATTTGCTTCCTGGTCGAGTAAAACCAATGACTTATACAATTGATACTTGTCGATTCCTAGCCTGGCGCTTGACATTAATAGGATAGGGCAATGACTGGTTACCTCAGTGTCAGGATAATGTGACTGAGTGGGATATCAGGACATGATACTGGTGGCCTGATTTCCCAGAGGGACAGCATTACAATGTCACCATGAGTGTGCACTGTCACAAGTCGGTACCCGTCTTGACATGGCCTTAGATGTTGAGACAACGTAATACTCCAACATCGAACCAACCATGAGGAGAGCGAGGTTCTAACGGTCTGGCTGGGCTATGTGTGTCTGTGGTGGTGACTAGGGGGATGGGTAAGGTGGAGGTGGAGGTGGGGGGGTGGGGGGTGGGGGAGGGCTCTTAAAGCTGCATAGTCCGATGAAATATCAAATTTTCAAAACCAAACCAATTATCTAGATTTGATTTTACATATCTAACTTAGATACTGACACACTTAGTAATCATTTTTTTCTGCGTAGAAGGCAATACTGAGTCAATTTAATAGAACCTGTTCCTGCAGTAGTCTATGGTATCAGAGTTTTGGCAAGCTTGCCAAAACTAATTTTCCATGTTTGCACCCAAAATATCTCAAAAGTTTACCATTTAAAATAAAAGTAACTTTGAACTAATGTAAAGTAGATACTAGTGATTGATCTAATATATATATCTCAGAAAAATACAGAAATATAAAATGATCAGACTATGCAACTTTAAGTCAACGCCCTTTTCCCCACCACACCTAGCTCTAAAGAATGTTACGATGATGAATGAGACGGGTTGTAATGCAAGATTACATGTTTTTCAAGAAAGTGCTAGAAATTGGGCTTAATAAGGACGAGTAGCAATTTGCACCTGTCTTGACATGTTCTTGCCAGTGTGAAACCTCTATTTGCTCCCCGAGAGAGTGCCACTGGTAACTTGCAAAAGCCAGCAGCACTTCAACACTTTTGCAGGCAGCTTTCATCAAATGTGCTGAAATACAGAGGAGGATGGCCAAGGCTAGCGTATCTTTCGGCTGACTACACCAGCGACTCTGGAACAACCACCATGTGTCCATTCGGGTGAAAGGCAAGATCTACTGTGCAATCGTGCTATCCACCCTACTATATGGAGCCGAGGCCTGGACAGTGTACAGACAACAGGTGAAAAAGGTGCATGCCTTCATGATGCGACATCTGCATTCAATCATGAGGCTAACCTGGAAGGACAAAGTGACAAATAAGGAAATACTCAAACGGACGGGGCTGCCCTCTATGGAAGATCTTCTGATCAAAAAGAATCTCCGGTGGACTGGACACATCATGAGGATGTCATCAGACAGGCTACCAATGCATATCCTCTATTCTCAACTGTCTTTTGGTTACAGAAAGAGAGTGCGCCCTCATCTCCGGTTCAAGGATACCATCAAGAGAAACCTGAAGCTGAGAGCCATTAAGACCGACTCATGGACGCAACTCTCACAGCAGAGAGCTAAATGGAGAATGGCAGTCAAGTAATGAAAGCAGTCTTTGTCGCATCGCGACCAACAGCATGATGATGATGATGAGCAAGTTGGGAAATTGGTGACTTGATAGTGCTGCCCCACTGGGATACCTATGTGGCACCATGATTTGCTTCTTTTTTTGTGTGTGTGACAAGTTATTTATTCTGTCCATATCATGTAAGCTCCCGTGAGGGTGCTTGTTTTCAACGCTGGGCAGCTGTGATTCTGTTTGGTCTGGTCCCACACTCACGAGTGTTTACCTGGTCTTGCTCGGGCCAACCGTTTTGAGTTTTGAGTGTTAGTAGTTTCGATATTATTATTTTTTTTTTTTTTCTATTTTTTTTCCTAATATGAGTATGATACCATAACCTAATATGTACATCTACCCGGATCAAATACAGGCCTGTGGGAGAGGATCCCGTCCGTTTTGTGGTTTGTTACAGCATCCTTTCACCCATGCCCTGTCATTAGATAGTACACCAGTGTGCTAGAACACACCCGACCCCTTAAGGCCTGCGGCTAGCTGGGATGGTTGTGTTGTATGCTTAGCCATTTTGTATTTCAGGGTGAATCTGATGCTTGACCGTGGCCTGCCCTGTTTTGCTTTTGTTTGTGCCATTACACATACCCAGACAGCTTTGTATCAAACTCTTGTTGATTTTAGACTATTATAAACGTGAATGAATGTAACCTAATATGGCCGGAAGACCAGGGCCTCGGGGCTGGAAAAAACCCACCTTTATTTGATCATTTACCCCCTAAAAAAGGACAGGAGTTTGAAAACCCAGCCGAGTCAAACATATGACTTACAAAGTTGATAGTTGGTGCTACCCACCCTGGCGCTTGGCATTACAATAGGATAAGATAGGGCATGAACTGGTTAGCTTAGTGTCAGGATAAAATGATTCAGTCGGAAATCCGGTCATTATGCTGGAGGCCCTCTATTATATTGTATACCGATTATTTCTACATCCTCTGTAAAAGTGATAATAATATGACATAATCAGATTTGAACAATTCTCGCCATGATTATGCCCTTTCCTGCTGACATGGCGTTAAAGGCTCAGTCACGGATAGAAAATGGACACTGTCCGGTGAAATACGTCAATGTCCATTTTATATATGGTGTGCATCTGGTGTGTCCGTTCTCTGTCCGGTGGTGTCCGGTGTGTACGGTGGGAAGTTTTGAACATGCACAAAACTTGTACTGGACACCGCCGGACTGACATGTATGGTTGGTGTCCGGTTTAAGTCCATTTAGTCCGTTTTGTCCATTTCATGTCCGGTACCCATCCTTTACGTCACCGGTTTGCTTCCTGTATAGTCCATTGACAGTGTTGGGGGGATTCGGTCTGTCGTTTTTTTCGGCGCGTCCGTTGAACAGTCCGGTATGTGTCTGGTACGTGTCTGTTTGGTGTTCGGTCCATCCATTTGACATTCGGTTGTCGTCCGGTTTTCGTCCGGTTATCTTCCGGTTATCGTCCGGTGGATATTTGTTAATGTACGTTCCTTGTCCGTTTAGCATCCGTTTCGTCCAGCAGCCGTTGCAACATTTAGACACATTTTGGTACATTTTGATACTGAACACGACTGGACTAGAAAATCCTTTGTCCGGTTTATGTCCGTTGCTCAATCCGGTAAGGTGTGACAGGCGCTTAAGGAATCACCACCAACTAACCAATTTCTATGTCCTCCGTCCGGTACCTTCACTGGCTATTCCCGACCCTAATGTGTGTGGGGACAGGATTTTTATCTTTTTTTTAGGCCAACTACTGGTATTCCTAGCCAGAGAAAATAGGCTTCTGGCCTCATCTCTTAATTCTCATCTTGTGTTTATTTTCTACTGTAGGAGCCCTTTGTATTTGTATATATCGGTTGGTTTGTTGCAGTTTTACTTCCTAGCAACATCTAAGTTCATATCAGGGCGGCACCGACTTGTGACAGTGTGCATTCATGGTGATTTTATAGTGCTGCCCCACTGGGAAATTAGGCCGCTGGCCTCATGACCCGATATCCCACTCAGTCCCATTATCCTGACACTGAACCATCCAATCCTGTCCCTATCATATTAAAGCCGATCACCAGGCTAGGAAGGACAATTAAGTATACCTTTTTCACTTTGACTCACCCAGGGTTCGAACCCGTGGTTTGACTCGATCGGGAACCGAACTCCTGACCTTCCGTATGCGAGGTCAAAGCTCTACCGATTAGGCCCCCCACGCCCGGTGTATATACAGGCATGCACATATATGTGATGAATAATGCATTGTTCGCTGTTGTTCATGTTAGACTAACAGTTCGCGGCGGGACTAGGAAGTGGTAGGGACACGCCCCCTCATTCACCAGACTGACTGCTGCCACCTATCGGTTCCCATTGCTCTCAGTGACTTTACTCGCTTTAAGTACTACTGCTGCCACGTAGCGGTATTCTTTGCCTCCCCGCCCCTCCCGGGTCTAACCTGACTCTCGCCTCCTATTGTCCACCTCCATCAACTCGATGCTTATATTCCATTGCTGCCACCTAATGGGTTTGGTCCTCTCGGTGGTGACGTCAGAGTCCGTTCTCTGCTGTAATGATCAGTCACTGCTTGGATATGAACCCGCAAGGTCAAGCCGATCATCTAAATTTGCCGCTACCCGCCTTTCAGCTACGAAAGCCCAAGTAGAGCGGTAGGGTTAAGAGAGCTCAAAGTTCCCCTATTCACTGTAAGTCTACGTTGTTGAATAAAGCAATTTATATCCCACTTCCTGTCTTGTCGTGAATTATTCATGTTTTTAAACATGGGTAATTTAGAGCGCGAAGAAGATGGCATTCATTACTAAGGATGCGAAAGGCACCATCTATTATAGCAGAACAATTTAAACGGACGCCGATCGACGTGAGGCCTACCTTTAAAAACATTCAAAATATCGATTTGAATACTCGAGACGCTCTCACTTCGTCGTGAACTTTCAAAACGATACCATCCATTCTCTACGCTCCTTAACTTGGCCATCACTCCCACCCCAGCATTTAAGACTAAAACGGGTAGAGTTAAGTGTCTCCGAACTTTGTGTGATACATTACTGACTAACTTGATTACAAATAAATGCCACCTTATATATACTTGTCTGTTTCGCCCTTCTTAATTATGCGAGTGGAAAGGCGCAGAAGGGAATTAGTATTATTGATTATTACTATTATTCTGTGTAATGCCACCTATTTGCTATGCTCATCACTGGTGGCGCCACCACCGGCGCTTCTCCTCACTACTGGGCGTAAATATGCATGTGCATGTATAGATATGTATATACAGGCATGTTCTCTGTGGTTAGAGTGTCTGACTTTTTCTAGGTTGGACTCCTAATCTGAAGGTCAGTGGTTCGATTCCACATGCCCCCCCTCTACCTCTGCCAATTTGGATTTCCACCAATGTGTATAACTTACAACATCATCAAAGGCCAGTTGCTCTCATACCATGTTTATGTGGTGTGAGAGGTTAAAAATCCCTTGGGTTGGTAAAATTGTAGACTTGGTCTTTCTATCGCAAACTGTCTAATGGTGAAAACAAGTCTATTCAGACTTATCCATGATAGGCAGTATAAACTGAATATCTGTGTGCATATACATGTATATATCTATGTGAGTCAGGATAGTGAGCAAGGCGAGCAGTGGCGCCACTGTCGGAGCTGAGGCGAGTAGGTTGGAGCAGTAGATGACTAGCCCGAGGCTCTACGACCCGATTACTGGTGGGTGGGTGTGAGGAGCGAGAATGGAATTCCGGGTTATTATGCTCATATAATTCTTATACAGCATTAAATGACTTACAAAATTGATACCTTTCGCTTCCTCACTTGGTGCTTGGGATTAATAGGATAAGGATGTGTCAGGATAATGTGACTGACTGGGATATTGGGTCATTGTGCTGGTGGCCTGATGTCCCAGAGAGGCAGCGCTATGAAGTTACCATGAGTGTGCACTGTCACAAGTCGGTACACATCCTGATATGACTCTAGATGTTGCTAGGACGTAAAGCTCCAACAAGCAACCAACCATATAGATAATGTACTCATATGACCTTAGATGTTGCCAGGACGCAAAACTCCAACAACCAACCATATATATAATGTGTATATATATTTATATGTATATATAATATATGCGAGTCACACGCGGTGACGGAGAGGCATAGAGGGTGCCGCTGCCTAGAGTCCGGTGCAAATGGGATAGAGTGCGACCCGCCCCCTAACGGTAATACGGTTGCGGTAATTGAAAGAGGCCCTGAGACCTAATATGTGCCGGAAGGAGCCCCGCGTGAGACCGGAAGTGAGGGCAGCCGGCAACGCTGAGGAGTGAGCGTGCGCATCCATATGTGTGCCCCCCGGCCGGGTGTCATGGCTGCCATATTTTGTATGCATAGAATGGGTACAGACGCATATTGATGGTTACACGTATTATCGCCCACAATAAATTGAGGGATTGAGGCCTACAAGTAGGTTATCATTGATCTAGCCGTTGGTTGGTTGTTGGAGTTCACGTCCTGGCAACATCTAAGGTTGTATCAAGACGGGTACTGACTTTTGACAGTGCACACTCTTGGTGACTTTATAGTGCTGCCCCACTGGTAAATCAGGCCACTGGCAACATGACATGATATCCCACTCAGTCATATTATCTTGACACTGAGCTAGCCATCTAGTCCTTTCACTATCCTATTAATGCCGAGCGCCAGACTAGGAAGCGACAAGTATGAATTTAATAAATCATTGGTTTGATTGGACTGGGAACCGAACCGTCGATCTCCCGCACGCGAAGCCCGATCTCCCGCACGCGAAGCCCGCGCTCTACCGGTTCGGCCACCATGCAATAAGTGAGTTAATTAATTAATGGGTCTCACTCACAGTCCCCTCTATTGGATTCTCTTTCAGGACCTGTACAGATGTGCATCACAGGAACCCAAATTAAACCACAAGAAAACGGGATTTAAATCACACAATTACCCGCGACCCGAAAACAAAGGCTCAGTTTGGCCTTTAAACGTTGATGCCATTCCACAGACTGTATTGTCTGTTAGTGTATCAGTCAGTACATAAATTCACTCCAGTAGTATTTGGAAACAAGCGAGATATATATAATATAAATATGTATATATATAAATATATACAAAATATATATGTGATGTATAACGAATTATGCGAGTATGAAGATATTTAAGGGAATTATTATCATTATTGTTATACTCCGTAAGACTAACACTGTACAGGTGCCTCCACATTTGGCCTCCTCACCTCCACCGGATGTAGACCAGCGTCAGTCGCCCCAGAAGATATATATATATATATGTGCTGTATAAGCATTTTATGAGTATAATTATCCATACACTGATTATCCTCTAATGGTGCCTCGGGTTGCACCATGTCTGGACACGTCACAACTACTGAGACTTAACAACTCAGGCGGAGTGGACAGGCTCCCTGCCTTGCCTGGTGCTGCCACCTGGCCTATTTAGCTGTCACAACTCAGCCTCTTGCCTGTTCCACGCACTTAAAATACTTGTGTTTATCGGCAGAGGGCACTTACCGCTTGCCAGAGCATACAGTTTTCCATCCCACTACCTTGTTTGTCTTTCCTTCCATCTTGTAGGAAATAATTATATATATATATATATACATATATATAGTTAGTATATAAATATACGGGTATACATCCTCGGTATGAGGTTTTCCTATTATTACTTATATTATATTAAGGTCCAATTATGGACAAATGTTGATTAACTGCGGCATGCTGGCCTAAGCTGGTGCCGCCACCGGCAGTTCTTGTCACTTATCTCTCTCGCCGTAATGATCATCCTGCTGCGAAAAACTATATATATATGTATATATGTATATATTTGAAGAGTTCTGGCACAAAAGCATGTAAACGCTAATCCAAAAATGTAGTTTAAATACAAGATGTTTATCTCAAAATAATTGTGAAGTTCACTAAATTCTACTTTTTATATGATCACATGGTTATAGAGCAATGAACAAAACAGTAGGAATGTAAACCACTTCACTTTTTGAAGATCTATTTCCAATGTTTATCTCCATTTTGGGATTTGCATTTACGTTGTTTTATATGCCTGAACTCTTCATATATATATATATAGATATCAACAGTGGTAAATAATAAGATACATTAATTATTCCGCTCCTCTGTGCTGGGAGGGGTGGAGTGTCACCCATGATACAGGTATCAAATACAAATTTAATTAAAATACACAAAAACAGGCATAAATGCCTAAAAGAAGAAGTCAACACTGATCCACCCGTCGCTGTTTTTTTGCAGATTTATTGGGGAATTTACGGCTTAATAACATTTCAGATCCGGTCAGGATGGATATTAATTTGTGACGGCACACATTTTTGGCAGCTTTGTAGTGCTGCCTCATCGAGATACCGCCTCACAGCTATCCTGAGACTACACTAACCAGTCCTTGCCCTATCGTATCCCAGTGGGGCAGCACTATAAAAGTCGTCATGACTGTGCACTGTCACAAGTCGGTACCCATCCTGATATGACCTTAGATGCTGCTAGGACATAAAACAACAAACAAACAAACCTAACTCTTCCCTTACTTCCCCTCCCATCCCTCGCACCTCAAATATCACAACAGTTAGCCATTTAAAATAAAAGTTACACCGGTAGGCATGGGTAGGATGATTGCATCAGGGAGCCCGGGTAATGTAATGGTTAGCATGCCTTACTGCATTCCTACCCAGAACACTGGATAGAAACTGTTGTAAACTGATTGTCATGGGTATGATGAAAATAGGAAATATTGTGCCTAGATTAGGATTCAAACCCACACTTATTGCCCATTCTGGATCTAACGTGCCAGCTATTACGCAACCTTACTATAAAAAGGCTCTATCTGACAAAATGGTGCTTTCGAGATAATGCGGACTGAAGCTGTGTAACTGTGTGATAGCAAAGCAGATAGAACAATATTATTTTTAATATATCTCACTGAAAAATATCAGTTGAGAAACAGTTGTGTAACTGCATGATATACATTTTTACATCCATAACACCAATTTGGTCACTTTGTCAGATATAACCTTTTATTAGTAAAGTCACTATTACGCTACCTATGTTCAATGATGCAATCACCCTCTCAACGCCTAGCTGTCAATGTGGCTCCTTCCCTGAGAGATCAGTGCAGACTGCTACACTTGTTCGTATTGGAATTCTAAGTCTTTTAAATGTTTTATTTGTCCAGAACTTTCTTAATGCTTACAATTCCATACACATAGGCAATGCCCTTACATATTGTTACACATGGGGTCCGCTCAACAATCATACAGTATTTTGGAGGTGAGGTAAATTGGAAATATTATGGATATAACAAGATTCGAACCCTCACTCCTTGTCCATTCTTAGACTGGCATGCTAATCATGTCAGTACCTAGGCTCCCTGATACAATAACCATATCAACACCTGGGTATGCAGGTATTGCAGGTATTGCAATACCTCAGGGTGTTTGCAGAGTTGTAAACCACTGCCTTGTGGTACAGGTTCTTGACAGAACCGAAGGCTAAGGGAGCAAACCCTGAACAGAAAACCATGTCGCTGTGGCAGCATTAAGGGCGGTTGATATATTGAACTCCCAACATCTCCTGACCAGCCACTGCAGGGACAAATAGTTGTGCGCCTGTCTGGACATGTTCTTGCCGGTGTGATACCTCTATTTGCTCACTGAGAGAGTGCTCCTAGTATCTTGCAAAAGCCAGCAGCACTTCAACACTTTTGCAAGCAGCTTTCATGAAATGTACAACCACACAAAGAGCGGTAGTCAAGTAATGAAAGCAGTCTTTGTTGCATCGCGACCGACAGCATGATGATGATGATGATCAACACCTACCTGTCAATGTGACTCCTTCCCCAAGAGATAAGTGCAGACCACTGCACTCATCCTCCATGGATGTGTAAGGTTTTCAATGGTCTACCTCCATAAATCATTTAATGTATGAAATTACATACAGCCAATACACAAAGGGTAGGTTCAACAACCATACAGCGCATAGTTTCTACATGATCCTGGTCACAGCAACCATCATTGTGGAGGTGATGAACAATTTGGAAAATTTGGAAATATTGCGCCTAGAGCAGCATTCGAATGTGCACCTCTTCCAAATCCTGCAGGTAGCATGCTAACCATTACTCTACCCAGGCTCCCTGATGCAATCACCCTACACATGTCTACCTGACTATGTGGGGCCTTGCTTGAGATGGATCAGTACCGACTACTACAACGCCTGATGCGTGACCTATATGCATCTGAAGGCAGCCAAGTATCAAAGACGGCACAGGGTGCAGTGGCCGAATCGGTAGAGCGCAGCCCTCGCATGCAGGAGATCGGGAGTCCGGTTCTCGGTCTAGTCAAACCAATGACTTATAAAATTGATACTTGTCGCTTCCTAGCCTGGCGCTCGGCATTAAAGTTGCATAGTCCGATGACGCATCGCAGGGGCGCACCCAGGGGGGTTTCCTGGTTGCCCCGAAACCCCCCCTTCCCCCAAAAAATGTCATGAGTATTTCATGAGTATTTTTAAACAAAATATAATTTCATGAATCATATAGACCTAAATTCTTGCATTACATTTATTAAGGAACACTAGATTTTAAGATTATGTGAAAAATTGCACCAAAATGTAGGTTGTTGCACCAGAAAACAGTGTAAAATATTGCCCTAAAATGGGTGTTGTTCCACCAACCCATGTGAACAAAATTACCCTAAAATAGGGGTAGTTTCGATCCATATTTGGAAACTCCCCTAGCCAATTCCTGGGTGCGACCCTGCATCAAAATTCCAAAACAAAAACATTCACCTAGATTGTATTGTACATATCTAACTTAGATATTGGTGCACTTATTAAACATTTGTTGCCACATAGAAGGGCATACTGAGACAATTTAACAGAACCTGTTACTGCATAAGCCTATGGTGAGAGTTTTGGCATGCTTGCCAAAATCAAGTTACGATGTTTGCACTTCAAATATCTCAAAAGTTAGCCATTTAAAATGAAAGTTACTTCAAACTAAAGTAAGGTAGGTTATAACAACCAATTACATATATTTATCTCAGAAAAATGTCAGAAATTTAAAACCATCGGACTATGCAACTTTAATAGGATGGACCAAGGAGTGGTTAGCTCAGAGTCAGGATAATGAGACTGAGTGGGATATTGGGTCATGGGACCAGTGGCCTTATTTCCCAGTGGGGCGGCATTATAAAGTCACCATGAGTGCACACTGCCACAAGTCGGTACCCATCCTGATATTACCTTAGATGTTGCAAGGACATCAAACTCCAACAACCAACCAATCAAAGACGGCAATGTATCAGGTCAGTTTTTGGCACTGGAATGTTAGTGTCGCAGAAAACACAGATCCTGAAAGCCCCTGAGCCCAACCTCCCTGACTCGGAACACCAGCTGTTGAAAAGCCTCTTAACCTGACTGCTTCAAAGCCTAACTGCAGGGCACGAACAACTGCAGTGGAGGGGTGAAGGAGTGTGCAAAGGCAATCAACAGCGCGTCTTAATTAAATAATCGTGAGAGGGAAATCGTTGCAGATTGTGGCGGACAAGTGCTACCAGGTCCTCCCCCCCCTCCCAACCTACCCCCCCCCCCCCCATCCCGCATCTCCCACCTCACCACCTCCCTCCCACCACCACCCATCCCTCTTCCCATCTCTCCTTCCCCTCATTACATAACTCTTTACCGTTGGATCGTGGGTCGTGGGTACGAACCCTGGTCGAATCAAACCAATGATTTAAAAATTGATACTTGTCGCTTCCTAGCCTAGTGCTTGGCATTATTAGGATACGGCAAGGACTGGTTAGTTCGGTGTCAGGATAATTATAATTTTTATGTGTGATGTGAGTTTATGCTGTCCATAGCATATACGTTCGAGTGTTCTGGCTTGTTTTCAATGCTGGGCAGTTATTGTTTTGTGATTCTTATCATTATATTTTTGTGGTTAGTGATCTATGTTAGTCTAACAAAAATTGTATTGATACTATTTGCTGTTCTACTCTGAATTCTAGACTAACCTGTTCTATTTACATGTCATAGGCCTGTACATAATTGGGAAGTGCAGTTATCTGGCTAGTGGGGGCTAGGTTCCATCCCATGGGCTGTCCTGCTGGTGGGCCGTGACATATCACATGCCCCTTTGATGTGTAGCTTAGGGGGGCTTTCCTAGTTTTATTTTGCACAGATCTTTTTTTGTGACTGAGCGGGATATCCGGTCATGGTGCCGGCGGCCTGATTTCGCAGTGGGGCAGCACTATACAGTCGCCATCAGTGTGCACTGTCACAAGTCGGTACCCGTCCTGATATGGCCTTAGATGTTGCTAGGATGTAAAACAAGAAACAAAGAAACCTAACACCTCCATTACTTCCCCTCCCATCCCTCGCACCTCAAATATCACAACAGTTAGCCATTTAAAATAAAAGTTACACAGGTAGGCGTGGGTAGGATGATTGCATCAGGGAGCCTGGGTAAAGTTATGGTTAGCATGCTAGCCTCAGGATTTGGAAGAGGTGCATATTCGAATGATGCTCTAGGTGCAATACTTCCCATTTTCATCACCCCCACAATGATGGTTGGTGTGACCTGGATCTTGTAGAAACTATGCACTGTATGGTTGTTGAACCTACCTGTGCATTGGCTGTATGTAATTTCATACATTACCTCTCATACTAATAGTCCTGTCACACTACGACGTATCTCGCTGGTGTGCCGCCAACGCGCAAAATCACTTTTAATCATCGAGAAACATCAAGCTTTTCGTCGTGAGCGCAACGTATTGATAGCGTGCAGCCGACATTGTGTGAAAAAAAACCCAAAAAGTTTAGCGCGCCATCCTGATATGACCTTAGATGTTGGTAGGATGTAAAACAACAACAGACAAAAAAAGCAACAGTTTGGCGCAATGTGTGGGAACGAGCCTCATGCGCGCTCGGTGTCTGCATATCGTTCGTATAACATTATTCCAGCAATGTCGACGTGCTTCTGACGTCGCCATAATGTTGGCACCCACGCATTGTCGCGCATTGTCGCGCATTGTCGCTCATCGAAAGGTTTGTGCAAGCACACAGCTTTGCCGATCGCCTGACGCGCGCTGCCGACCATCGCCATAGATCAACGAATACCAACGCGCACCTAACACGCATGTAACGTTTCCCGACGTCTGCCGACGATTCGCCAAAAAGTGACACAACGTCGACGTGTGTTGGCGAGAAACGTTGTAATGTGACAGCGCCATAACTCTCCTACCTCCCCATCACTCCATTCTCCAACATCCAACCTCCCTGTCATCTCAATAACTCTCCACCTCTCCCTCCCCTCATCATATCCCTCTCCCCCTACCTCACCTTCTTCTCCAGCCTCACACCTCTCCATCCCCTCTCTCCCATCATACCAGGGTGTGTGCATCGGTGTCAATATTGTGTGAGTTGGTGTGGCATGGTGTGGCTCTGTGGCGTGACGATGAAGAAGGCATGATGATTGTCAGATTCCCTGAGTTATTAGATGCCTAAATGATGCTGATAGCACATTCTTTGTACTTATATGAACCTGTCTCAAAGGGTGATAACTCTTTTTTTTATGTCCATTGTAATGATTGACACAAAACAGCACAGAATCGGTTACACTGAAAACACAAGGATATTTGCTTCAAATCAAGATGTATTCTATTGGGATTATGAAACAACATGTAAAAAACAAATCAGTTTATCCTGAGCAAATGCCTAAGCAGATAGTATGTTGATCGTTACAATGGACAACGTTTTGTCCCATATTTCTTAGCATCTTTTAAGACAGTCTCATATGCATTCCGCTGACCACCAAACTGTCTGACACAATCACATATCTCATAGCACCTCCATATGCATGTTTTCTTATAGAGGATTTCCACCACCGACCCACCCTCTGACGGCAGTAGGAAGAACTACACCATATCTAATAAACTCACCCTCTCTCGATAATTTAATTTTGATGGCACCATTCTAATTAATATAACCACCTAGCTACACAAACTATGTTATATTTATAAACAAAGTTAAATTGGTTAATCGCATGAACATGCAATGATTAGTAGAAATCGCAAAGTCTGCCTAGATTGAACACGAGTTAAATAATGCAAAACAAAATTACCCACACATTAAGTCCATTTATTGGTGTGGAATATGAATGGGTGACTACTCTGACTTAATACTCACATAATACCATTTACACTTAAAACATTCCAATGTAAAGTCGACACTGTGCATACAATAACTGGACTGAAATGTGTAGTTAAGTAGTTCGACTTAATACACATAAAGTTGATGTCACATCATGCAATAACTGGACTGAAATGCCTAGCTAACTAGTCTGACTTAATACACGTAAAGTCGACACCGCATCATGCAATAACTGGACTGATATGCCTAGCTAACTAGTCTGTCTTAATACACGTAAAGTTGACACCGCATCATGCAATAACTGGACTGAAATGTGTAGCTAAGTAGTCTGACTTAATACACATAAAGTCGACATCGCATCATGCAATAACTGGACTGAAATATGTAGCTAACTAGTCTGACTTAAGACACGTAAAGTCGACACCGCATCATGCAATAACTGGACTGAAATGTGTAGCTAACTAGTCTGACTTAATACACATAAAGTCGACACCGCATCATGCAATAACTGGACTGAAATGTGTAGCTAACTAGTCTGACTTAAAACACGCAAAGTCGACACCGCATCGCGCAATAACTGGACTGAAATGTGTAGCTAACTAGTCTGACTTAATACACGTACAGTTGACACCGCATCATGCAATAACTGGACTGAAATGTGTAGCTAACTAGTCTGACTTAATACACATAAAGTTGACACCGCATCATGCAATAACTGGACTGAAATGTGTAGCTAACTAGTCTGACTTAATACACATAAAGTCGACACCGCATCATGCAATAACTGAACTGAAATGTGTAGATAACTAGTCTGACTTAATACACATAAAGTCGATGTTGGATCATGCAATAACTGGACTGAAATGTGTAGCTAACTAGTCTGACTTAATACACGTAAAGTCGACACCGCATCATGCAATAACTGGACTGAAATGTGTAGATAACCAGTCTGACTTAATACACATAAAGTCGATGTTGCATCGTGCAATAACTGGACTGAAATGTGTAGCTAACTAGTCTGACTTAATACACATAAAGTCGACACCGCATCATGCAATAACTGGACTGAAATGTGTAGCTAACTAGTCTGAATTAATGCACGCTTCAAATCAAGATGTATTCTATTGGGATTATGAAACAACATGTAAAAAACAAATCAGTTTATCCTGAGCAAATGCCTAAGCGTTACAATGGACAACGTTTTGTCCCATATTTCTTAGCATCTTTTAAGACAGTCTCATATGCATTCCGCTGACCACCAAACTGTCTGACACAATCACATATCTCATAGCACCTCCATATGCATGTTTTCTTATAGAGGATTTCCACCACCGACCCACCCTCTGACGGCAGTAGGAAGAACTACACCATATCTAATAAACTCACCCTCTCTCGATAATTTAATTTTGATGGCACCATTCTAATTAATATAACCACCTAGCTACACAAACTATGTTATATTTATAAACAAAGTTAAATTGGTTAATCGCATGAACATGCAATGATTAGTAGAAATCGCAAAGTCTGCCTAGATTGAACACGAGTTAAATAATGCAAAACAAAATTACCCACACATTAAGTCCATTTATTGGTGTGGAATATGAATGGGTGACTACTCTGACTTAATACTCACATAATACCATTTACACTTAAAACATTCCAATGTAAAGTCGACACTGTGCATACAATAACTGGACTGAAATGTGTAGTTATGTAGTTCGACTTAATACACATAAAGTTGATGTCACATCATGCAATAACTGGACTGAAATGCCTAGCTAACTAGTCTGACTTAATACACATAAAGTCGACACCGCATCATGCAATAACTGGACTGATATGCCTAGCTAACTAGTCTGTCTTAATACACGTAAAGTTGACACCGCATCATGCAATAACTGGACTGAAATGTGTAGCTAAGTAGTCTGACTTAATACACATAAAGTCGACATCGCATCATGCAATAACTGGACTGAAATATGTAGCTAACTAGTCTGACTTAAGACACGTAAAGTCGACACCGCATCATGCAATAACTGGACTGAAATGTGTAGCTAACTAGTCTGACTTAATACACATGATGCGCGAAAAGGAAGACAGAACTCGGGAGTGGGAAGCTGAGGCGTTTATTGAGACGCCTCGGGCAGTATATAAACAGAGCAATATACAGCAATCAGTATCAAAACATATAGAAGAGATATACAGGGCAGGTAACGGTGCAAATATCAACAGCTATAGAGAAGATATCGAGGGTAGGTTATATGCTGAGAGCGTCCGGCCGAGGGAAAGGCCCGAGGAGGGAGTCCTGAGGGTCTATGGAAGGGGTGCGCCGACGAGCCCGCACATCCAAAACGAGAGAGGGGTCTACCTGCCTGCCATCACCTCTTCCTTTCCTCGCATCAAGCGTAATGCTTCGCATTACGACCGATGCGCGAAAAGGAAGACAGAACTCGGGAGTGGGAAGCTGAGGCGTTTATTGAGACGCCTCGGGCAGTATATAAACAGAGCAATATACAGCAATCAGTATCAAAACATATAGAAGAGATATACAGGGCAGGTAACAGTGCAAATATCAACAGCTATAGAGAAGATATCGAGGGTAGGTTATATGCTGAGAGCGTCCGGCCGAGGGAAAGGCCCGAGGAGGGAGTCCTGAGGGTCTATGGAAGGGGGTGCGCCGAAGAGCCCTCCACCAAAACGGAGGAGAGGGCTCGAGGCGCGCCCGAGGGGGCGAGGCGGGGCACGTAGGAGTGCACTGCCTCGGAGGTCCAGGTCCCCTGGGCCTTGAGGCGAGTGTCCGGGGGCTGCGTCGACAGGGAGCGGGCGGCCAAAAAAGAGGAGGCCCGCTCCTTGGCGAGATCCGGTGAGGAGGTCCGAGGAGGGCCGAGCAGGGGGGCAGCGAAGTCCTCAGGGCTGGGTTATAGCAGGCAGCGAAGGTGATGGCAGGCAGGCAGGCAGACCTAGGTGATGGCAGGCAGGCAGGCAGACCTAGGTGATGGCAGGCAGGCAGGCAGACCTAGGTGATGGCAGGCAGGCAGACCTAGGTGATGGCAGGCAGGCAGACCTAGGTGATGGCAGGCAGGGAGGCAGACCTAGGTGATGGCAGGCAGGCAGGCAGGCAGACCTAGGTGATGGCAGGCAGGCAGGCAGAGCTAGGTGATGGCAGGCAGGCAGGCAGGCAGACCTAGGTGATGGCAGGCGCCAGGTGATGGCAGGCAGGTAGACCTAGGTGATGGCAGGCAGGCCGACCTAGGTGATGGCAGGCAGGCAGACCTAGGTGATGGCAGGCAGGCAGACCTAGGTGATGGCAGGCAGGCAGACCTAGGTGATGGCAGGCAGGCAGACCTAGGTGATGGCAGGCAGGCAGACCTAGGGTGCCATGGCTGGGTGACGTGGGTGACGTGGGTGACCAGCAATCCGATGGTGACTGCGGTGAGGCAGGCAGACAGACCTAGGTGATGGCAGGCAGGCAGACCTAGGTGATGGCAGGCAGGCAGGCAGACCTAGGTGATGGCAGGCAGGCAGGCAGACCTAGGTGATGGCAGGCAGGTAGACCTAGGTGATGGCAGGCAGGCAGACCTAGGTGATGGCAGGCAGGCAGACCTAGGGTGCCATGGCTGGGTGACGTGGGTGACGTGGGTGACGTGGGTGACCAGCAAGCAGACCTAGGTGACCTGGGTGACCAGCAGGCAGACCTAGGTGATGGCAGGCAGGCAGGCAGACCTAGGTGATGGCAGGCAGGCAGGCATACCTAGGTGATGGCAGGCAGGCAGGCAGACCTAGGTGATGGCAGGCAGGCAGGCAGGCAGACCTGGTTCCCGACGAGCACGGGCGGGGGAGGTAGGGGTGGAGCGGCAGATGAGGCGCAGCGAGCCTCCCCGGAGACCCCCCCCCCACCCGCACCAAGGCGTGGGCGGGGAGTGTCGGGGGCCTGCGTCCGCGCAGGAGGGCCCCGGCGTGGCCAGGGCGGTCGTCCGGGAGCCCTTGCCTTGTCCTGGCATGCTTGGGGCGGCCTGAGGAGTTGCAGCGGTCCGAGGTGGAGTCCGGCGAGGTGAGGTCCAAAGCAGGTAAAACGGGAAGAGGAGCAGTGAGAGGAGGGTCGTGAAGGCGGTGTCGTGAGGTCGGCGGCTGGGCTGTCTGGGGAGGGTCCCTCGTGAGGCTGGGCTGTGTCGTCTGAGGTGTGAGGTGCGAGGTGAGGGTTCCCTGTGTGGGCGGGAGTGTCCGGGGCCTAGGTCGACAAGGGGGGGGCGGCCAAAGATAGAGGAGGCCCGCTCCTTGGAGGGATCCGGTGAGGAGGTCCGGCGAGGTTTGAGCAGGATCTCGGGGCAGGCCGTGATCTGTTGAGGCGCCTGGGGGGTGGCGGCCTCGGTGCCCGAGGGCTGGTCCCGAGGCGCCGGGGGGGAACCCGGGGCCGAGCTCGGCGAGGCGCCTCCCGGCGTGCCCGAGGAGGGGCCCGGCGTGGCCGCGGCGGCCGTCCGTGCTCCCTTCCGCGCTGCTTTAGGTGGCGGGGGAGGGTCCGCCCCCCCGGCGACGTGTGCCCGAGGTGCCGGGATGGGCGGTGTGCTCTGCGCCGCCCCCCCGGCGACGCGTGCCCGAGGTGCCGGGATGGGCGGTGTGCTCTGCGCCGCTCCCCCGGCGAGGTGTGCCCGAGGTGCTGGGATGGGCGGTCTGGGCATCCTGGAGCGGTCCGAAGAGAAGAAGGGCAGCGTGGTGGAGACTGGAGGCGAATGGCTGAAGGAGGCGGGCGGGCGGCCTTATAAGGGAGAAGGTGAGCAGTGGCAAGGAAGGCGTGAAAGCTCAGGGCCGGGGGAGGGCGAGGGTGAGCAGCGGGCGTCGCGCGAGGCGCGAATGCTGCGCGACAGCCCGGGGTCAGGAGGGGGGGGGGACTCTTCCTTTCCTCGCATCAAGCGTAATGCTTCGCATTACGAGACCAGAAGTCGACAACCGCATCTCATGCAATAACTGGATTGAAATGTTGTAGCTAACTAGTCTGAACTTAATCCAACCAAAAAGTCGACACCGCATCGCGCAATAACTGGACTGAAATTGTAGCTAACTAGTTCTGACTTAATACACGTACAGTTGACACCGCATCATGCCATAACTGGACTGAAATGTGTAGTTAAGTAGTTCGACTTAATACACATAAAGTTAGTCACCATCATGCAATAACTGGACTGAAATGCCTAGCTAACTAGTCTGACTTAATACACGTAAAGTCGACACCGCATCATGCAATAACTGGACTGATATGCCTAGCTAACTAGTCTGTCTTAATACACATAAAGTTGACACCGCATCATGCAATAACTGGACTGAAATGTGTAGCTAAGTAGTCTGACTTAATACACATAAAGTCGACACCGCATCATGCAATAACTGGACTGAAATATGTAGCTAACTAGTCTGACTTAAGACACATAAAGTCGACACCGCATCATGCAATAACTGGACTGAAATGTGTAGCTAACTAGTCTGACTTAATACACATAAAGTCGACACCGCATCATGCAATAACTGGACTGAAATGTGTAGCTAACTAGTCTGACTTAATACACGCAAAGTCGACACCGCATCGCGCAATAACTGGACTGAAATGTGTAGCTAACTAGTCTGACTTAATACACGTAAAGTTGACACCGCATCATGCAATAACTGGACTGAAATGTGTAGCTAACTAGTCTGACTTAATACACATAAAGTTGACACCGCATCATGCAATAACTGGACTGAAATGTGTAGCTAACTAGTCTGACTTAATACACATAAAGTCGACACCGCATCATGCAATAACTGAACTGAAATGTGTAGATAACTAGTCTGACTTAATACACATAAAGTCGACACTGCATCATGCAATAACTGGACTGAAATGTGTAGCTAACTAGTCTGACTTAATACACATAAAGTCGACACCGCATCATGCAATAACTGGACTGAAATGTGTAGCTAACTAGTCTGACTTAATACACATAAAGTCGACACCGCATCGTGCAATAACTGGACTGAAATGTGTAGCTAACTAGTCTGACTTAATACACATAAAGTCGACACCGCATCATGCAATAACTGGACTGAAATGTGTAGCTAACTAGTCTGACTTAATGCACGTAAAGTCGACACCGCATCGCGCAATAACTGGACTGAAATGTGTAGCTAACTAGTCTGACTTAAGACACATAAAGTTGACACCGCATCATGCAATAACTGGACTGAAATGTTTAGCTAACTAGTCTGACTTAATACACATAAAGTTGACACCGCATCGTGCAATAACTGGACTGAAATGTGTAGCTAACTAGTCTGACTTAATACTCATAAAGTTGACACCGCATCATGCAATAACTGGACTGAAATGTGTAGCTAACTAGTCTGACTTAATACACATAAAGTTGACACCGCATCTTGCAATAACTGGACTGAAATGTGTAGCTAACTAGTCTGACTTAATATTCATAAAGTTGACACCGCATCATGCAATAACTGGACTGAAATGTGTAGCTAACTAGTCTGACTTAATACTCATAAAGTTGACACCGCATCATGCAATAACTGGACTGAAATGCCTAGCTAAATACCCTGACTTAGTACCCATAAAGTCGACACCGCATCATGCAATAACTGGACTGAAATGTGTAGCTAAGTAGTCTGACTTAATACACATAAAGTCGACACCGCATCATGCAATAACTGGACTGAAATGTGTAGCTAACTAGTCTGACTTAATACACATAAAGTCGACACCCTCAGCAATAACTGGACTGAAATGTGTAGCTAACTAGTCTGACTTAATACACATAAAGTTGACACCGCATCATGCAATAACTGGACTGAAATGCCTAGCTAAATAGCCTGACTTAGTACCCATAAAGTCGACACCGCATCATGCAATAACTGGACTGAAATGTGTAGCTAACTAGTCTGACTTAATACACATGAAGTTGACACCGCATCATGCAATAACTGGACTGAAATGTGTAGCTAACTAGTCTGACTTAATACACATAAAGTCGACACCGCATCATGCAATAACTGGACTGAAATGTGTAGCTAACTAGTCTGACTTAATACACATAAAGTTGACACCGCATCATGCAATAACTGGACTGAAATGTGTAGCTAAGTAGTCTGACTTAATACACATAAAGTCGACACCGCATCATGCAATAACTGGACTGAAATGTGTAGCTAACTAGTCTGACTTAATACACATAAAGTTGACACCGCATCATGCAATAACTGGACTGAAAAGTAGCAAACTAGTCTGACTTAATACTCATAAAGTTGACACCGCATCATGCAATAACTGGACTGAAATGTGTAGCTAATATACTGACTTAATACACATAAAGTTGACACCGCATCATGCAATAACTGGACTGAAATGTGTAGCTAAGTAGTCTGACTTAATACACATAAAGTCGACACCGCATCATGCAATAACTGGACTGAAATGTGTAGCTAACTAGTCTGACTTAATACACATAAAGTTGACACCGCATCGTGCAATAACTGGACTGAAATGTGTAGCTAACTAGTCTGACTTAATACTCATAAAGTTGACACCGCATCATGCAATAACTGGACTGAAATGCCTATCTAAATAGCCTGACTTAGTACCCATAAAGTCGACACCGCATCATGCAATAACTGGACTGAAATGTGTAGCTAACTAGTCTGACTTAATACACTTAAAGTCGACACCGCATCATGCAATAACTGGACTGAAATGTGTAGCTAAGTAGTCTGACTTAATACACATAAAGTCGACACCGCATCATGCAATAACTGGACTGAAATGTGTAGCTAACTAGTCTGACTTAATACACATAAAGTTGACACCGCATCATGCAATAACTGGACTGAAATGCCTAGCTAAATAGCCTGACTTAGTACCCATAAAGTCGACACCGCATCATGCAATAACTGGACTGAAATGTGTAGCTAACTAGTCTGACTTAATACTCATAAAGTTGACACCGCATCATGCAATAACTGGACTGAAATGCCTAGCTAAATAGCCTGACTTAGTACCCATAAAGTCGACACCGCAGCGTGCAATAACTGGACTGAAATGTGTAGCTAACTAGTCTGACTTAATACACATGAAGTTGACACCGCATCATGCAATAACTGGACTGAAATGTGTAGCTAACTAGTCTGACTTAATACACATAAAGTCGACACCGCATCATGCAATAACTGGACTGAAATGTGTAGCTAAGTAGTCTGACTTAATACACATAAAGTTGACACCGCATCATACAATAACTGGACTGAAATGTGTAGCTAAGTAGTCTGACTTAATACACATAAAGTCGACACCGCATCATGCAATAACTGGACTGAAATGTGTAGCTAACTAGTCTGACTTAATACACATAAAGTTGACACCGCATCGTGCAATAACTGGACTGAAATGTGTAGCTAACTAGTCTGACTTAATACACATAAAGTTGACACCGCGTCGTGCAATAACTGGACTGAAATGTGTAGCTAACTAGTCTGACTTAATACACATAAAGTCGACACTGCATCATGCAATAACTGGACTGAAATGGCTAGCTAACTAGTCTGACATAATACACATAAAGTCGATGTCGCATCGTGCAATAACTGGACTGAAATGTGTAGCTAACTAGTCTGATTTGATACCCATAAAGTCGACACTGCACCGTGCAATAACTGGACTGAAATGGCTAGCTAACTAGTCTGACTTAACACACATAAAGTCGACACCGCATCGTGCAATAATTGGACTGAAATGTGTGGGTAACTAGTCTGATTTAATACACATAATTCGACACCGCATCGTGCAATACCTGGACTGAAATGGCTAGCTAACTAGTCTGACTTAATACACATAAAGTCGACACCGCATCGTGCAATAACTGGACTGAAATGCCTAGCTAACTAGACTGACTTAATACACGTAAAGTTGACACTCCAGCATACAATAACTGAACTGAAATGTATAAGTAAGCAGTCTGCCTTAATACACATAAAGTCAATACTGCGGCATACAATAAATAAACTGAAATGAGTAGGTAACTAGTCTGACTTAATACATGTAAAGTCACCACGGCAGCATACAATAACTGAACTGAAATGTACAAGTAACCAGTCTGCCTCAGTACACATAAAGTCAACAGTGCGCCATACAATAACTAAACTGAAATGCGTAAGTGACTAGCCTGACTTAATACACATAAAGTCAACAGTGTGGCACACAATAACTAAACTGAAATGCGTAGGTAACTAGTCTCACTTAATACACATAAAGTCAACACCACAACATACAATAACTGGACTGAAAACCATCGCTAACGACAACCCACCTCCAGTGCACTGGAAACCTATACTATGATATGTGCCACCCACCATGCAAATATAGTATTTGCCACCACAACCTCTAAAATATGAAGATAAATACACACAAATAAAAACCCAACACCGACCAAAAAATACATTATTATTGTGGCTATTCTCCTTAAGACCCAACACTGTACCGGTGGCACCATCTCGGCTCACCTCGCCTTCACCGGATGTTGACCAGTGTTAGTTGCACCGGAGGATTTTTTCTTATATATATATCAAATATATATAAGAAAAAATCGTCCGCTGCGACTAACGCTACATTTTTTATTATATATATATATAGGCCTACAGTGCTATTTAATTTCCGGACGTATGGAAGGGGGATCTGCAGAATTGGAGTGGAATATAAACTCGCCAGGGTCCAGTTCTAGACCTGCCTGCCTCTCAAGAATCAGCAAACCCCTGATCAGAAGCCCGCTAATGGGATGTGCTTCTAAATATGTGAACGATTCTTGGGGAGGTGGGAGATGTGTTTATTTTTGTTATTTTTGTTGTTTTTGTTATTTTTGTTATGTATGTTAGTTTTGTTATTTATGACATTTTTTGCAATTTTGTTATTTTTGCTATTTTTGTTATTTTTGCTATTTTTGTTATTTTTGCTTTTTTTGAATTATGGTGATTTTTGTGATTTTTTTCTTCTTTCCCCCTCCCCTTTTTTGTTTTTCTTCTTTTTTTACCCCACTCTCGCCCCATTCCGTTTCCTTCTGGAGCGTCCCACCAGGGAGCTGGGGTGACTATAACCACCGCCACCCCAAGTAACATTAATCCCACTGCCACATCAGCCACACACCCTGGAGGGTCCGCCCCCTGCACGGTGAGGTAACCAAGGTTACCATCGCATATACTGACCGTCGCCTTAATGCTTCCTCCAGTCCCCAAGTGTGTCCCGCTGAGGCCCCGCTTCACTAAAAGATGTTAAGTCAGGCTAGCCTCTGACGGCAGTGGGAAGAACTAATGGTGTAGGTAGCAGCGGGGTGTGTATAATCCTCTGTGGGAAAAGGTCTTATAGAGGATTTCCACCAATGACCCACCCTCTGACGGCAGTCGGGAGAACTAATGTTGTAGATCGCAGCATACTCAGGACTTCCGTCACCAACTCGCCCTCTGGTGGCAGTGGCAAGAACTAATGTTGAAGGTAGCAGCTGACTGATAGGTAGAAACTCACTGTGCATCATGCTCTGTGGAAAATGTCTTATATAGGATTTCCACAACCACCCTGCTGTCTGATGTTGTAGGTAGCAGCTAACTAAGAAGCCTGCTCTGTGGACAAGGTTTTACAGAGGATTCCCACCACTGACCCGCCCTCTGATGGTAGTGGCAAGGACTAATGTTGTAGGTAGCAGTGGAGGGTGTAACATGGTCTGTGGAAAAGGTCTAATCGAGGGTTCCCACCACTGACCCGCCATCTAACGGCAGGGACTGTGCTGACCACTGTCACCCATGTATGGACATACCATGAACAGTCCACGATCACCATAGGATTTGATTCTAGACGCAGGAACATATAATAATATCAGAATGGATCATCTGAGATTCTGCGATAACCATTCCAAGGGCAGAAGATGGCAGTCTTTTATTAGCATGAGCAAGAAGGATTTGATTCTAGATTCAGGAACATGTAATAATATCAGAATGGTTCATCTGATATTCTGCGATAACCATTCCAAGGGCAGAAGATGGCAGTCTTTTATTAGCCTGAGCAAGAAGCCCGCATTAAACTATCGCAATTTGTCACAATTCGCGCATTGTTTGCGATTCAAAGGGAGTGACTCAGCCATTCTACATCACCGCCACACCTGGTTGACTCATGGGTGTACAAGCAACTTCCTTGCCGTCCACCCGAGTCGTGGCAGCGGGCTTTCACACCAGGGCGCGGCTGTGTATTATGTTGTGGTGGGGTGATGAAAATGGGAAATATTGTGCCTAGAGCGGGACTCGAACCCACATCTCTTTGCATTCCTGGCCAGTGTGCTAACAATTACACCACCCAGGCTCCCTGATATCATCATATTACCCAGGTCTCCCTGTCTATGCGGCTCCTTGCCTGAGAGGTCAGTGCAGACAACTACACTCGTCTCCCTGGAATTGTAAGTCTTTTAAGGCTTGCAATTACATACATACAGGCAATGCACTTACATATTTACATACACAGGGTAGGTTCAACAAGCATACAGCACATAGCTTGTACAGGATCATGGTCATGGCAACCAGTCTCATGGGGGTGATGACAATGGGAAATATTGTGCCTAGAGCGGGACTCAAACCCACATCTCTTTGCATTCCGGGCCAGCATGCTAACCATTACACCACCTAGGCGCCCTGATATATTACCCACGCCTACTTGTCTATGCAGCTCCTTGCCTGAGAGGTCAGTGCAGACCACTACATATATAAGCCAGCTAGCAACTAGCCATCGGTGCTTCTCACAGCTTAAAAAGCTATACTTCTTGCTTCCTAGCCAGGCCTCACCATTATTAAGTTTCGAACCCTGGTCGAGTCAAACTAACAGCTTAAAGAGTTATACTTCTTGCTTCCTAGCCAGGTGCTCACCATTATTAATATAGGTCGCAGACTACTTGGCTCAGTGTCAGGATAATGTGATCTGATATCGGCAGGATATCAGATCATGGTACTGGAGGCCTAGTCTCCCAGTGGGACCACACTATAAAGTCGATATCCGTGCGCACTGCTACAATTTGGTACCCGTCCTGATATGACCTTGGATGTTGCCAGGATGTAAAACTCCAACAATAAAGCAAGCGACCTCAAATTGGGAAAACAACCTTGTTGATAACCACACTACCTTGTTGAGGTGTTCCTTACTGAATCATAGAACATTACTGCACGGTTACCAGGATACCAGATGACACACTTAACATGGAGTCCATCACATCATACTCAAATTTCAAGGTTTTAATTGGAATATATAACCAATTGGACTGTACTGTCTGGCTGGAGGAGTATCGCAACCGAAATATCATGTTCTGGCTCTCTTCTCCTTTTTTTGGAGAAATTTACCGTATATTATTATAGACTCCCTAAGACTAAAGAGATAGCGTAACACATATGTTGGTTGAGATCGATACCTCTGGCTGGCCAACAAATTAGCCTACCATTTATTTATGGTAAAGATTTCCGACGAGAGTGAGAATGATGGTAGTGCTCGCGTCTGGTCAGTGGTGGCTTGCAGTGGGTTTGCCTACCAGAGTGCAAACCCAAGTCGCCCAGGCCGTTGCATTTCCAGCAGGTTGGGTGATCAAGCATTTTCTGGTTGAAAGCTATATGCCCTCGATTAAATAATAGTTATATAATGTAATGATATATCACATATATATTGTCTTCGACCAGACGGGATGGCCGAATGAGTTAGAGCGTCCGTCTCCTGTGCTGGTAGATCGTGGGGTCGTGGGTTCGAGTCGCGGTCGAGTCAAACCAATGACTTTAAAATTGATACTTGTCGCTTCCTAGCCAGGCGCTCGGCATTATTAGGATAGGGCAAGGACTGGTGTGCTCAGGGTCAGGATAATGTGACTGAGTGGGATACCAGGTCATGGTGCCGGCGGCCTGGTTTCCCAGTGGGACAGCACTATAAAGTCACCATGAGTGCACACTGTCACAAGTCGGTACCCGTCCTGATATGACCTTAGATGTTGCTAGGATGTAAAACAACAACAAACAAATATATATTGTCTTCAACAGTGATCAATTATATTATTGTTTACTTGATAGTCCCACCTTTCAACACATAATTACACAGGAAGCACCCAAGTTTCTAAATTGGGCTTTTAAGATCAAATCTAGCTGAGCTTTTAAGTTGAGAAAAGTGGATGCCTTCATCGGACTATGCTGCCCGAAGTGCCTGTCACACCTTACCGGATTTAGCAACGGACATAAACCGGATAAAGAATTGTCTAGTCCGGTGGTGTTTGGTATGAAAATAGACCGAAATGTGTCGAACTGTTGCAATGGCAACTGGATGAAATGGATGCTAAACGGACAAGGAACGTACATTAATGAATATCCTCTGGATGATAACCGGACGATAACAGGATGAGAACCGAATGTCAAACTGACGGACCAAACACCAAACGGACATGTACCAGACTGTTCATGGACGCGCCGAAAACATATACTGACCGATTTCTCGCAACACTGTCAATGGATACTGCAGGAAGCAAACTGGAGACATAACGGATGGGTAATGGACATGAACCAGACAAAACGAACTAAACGGACTTAAAATGGACACCAACCATACACACCGGTCTGGCGGTGTCTGGTACAAGTTTTGTGCATGTTCAAAACTTGCTACTGTACACACCAGACAACACCGGACACAGAACAGACATGCCGGATGTGTACCATATATAAACCGTACATCGCCCTATTTCACCGGACCGTGTCGTTTTCTATCCGTTTCCAGAGTCCGGTAAGGTGTGACTGAGCCTTTACAGTGCCCGACTGAGACGAGTGAATGCATAATTAGCCAGCATGTTGGCGAGATGCCATCCACAGTTTGGTATCCCACCACCGACACCTGAATGGAGCTCCATCACCAATGCTCCCAGAGGGGATGGAGCGGGGGAGGAGCTACTTTAGGAGCAGGATTGGGTGCGGGGTATCAACATTTAACCGACAACTTTGCATTTAGTATTACCGTAAAAGAAGAGTTCAGGCGTAAAACCTTGTAAATGCAGATCCAAAAATTGATATAAACATTGAAATCAATGGCCAGCATTGAAAACAATCCTGGGTACCCCGGCTTATATGCTATGGACAGTATAAATACAGCCTCAATAAAAAAAATAAAAAAAACAACATAATCGAACCTTCAAAAAGGTAAGTTTGTTACATTATTACTTGTTTTGTTCATTGCTCCATAATCATGTCAGTGGAATTAGTAAAAAAAATAAAATTATTGTCAGTTAGAAATCTTGTTTAAACTGCATGTTTTTGATTAGCGTTTATGTGGTTTTGCACCTGAACTCTTACTCAAGTTAAAAGTCGATCACGTTTAAAAGCTTACCCTTTCTTTCCGTAAACAAAAAAAGATCTTGAATTTTGCATGGACCTTGTGAAAAAGATTCACAGATATCTGGTCAACATATGTGGGTCGAGGTGTTTTCCTGTACTTAGAAATAACACTTTCAGAAAATCGTCAGGAATTTAACTGTGTCATGCTATATTCCTGGAAAACCTGGAATTTCAAGTTTGACGCTCCACCGAAAGTAAATTTTGTTTTATTTAAGCACACCTCTAGAGCACACTGATTTTTATCATCGGCTATTGAACGTCAAACATATGGTCATTCTAACATATTTCTTAGGAGGAAACTGGCTGCCGTCACATAGGCTACACTTTCCGATAAGCCGCAAGGGTTCTTTTATATGCACTTTCCCACATACAGGACATCACATACGACAGCCTTTCATGAACCAGTTGTGGACCACTGTTTGGAACGGAAAATACCCCAAACTGTAAATGGATCCATTGAGAAGGATCAGTCTAATGACCCACAACTTCACAAGTGGACACTCTACCGCCTGAGCTACGTCCCGCTCCGCTTTACCTCCGCTATGCTGTATTCATGGAATGCCTGGAATTCCTGGAATTTCAAGTTGGATGCTGGGTCGAATTCCAGACATACCGGGAATACGGTGTGACTGAACCTTGTGAACAATGTCTTCTAACATGGTACCAGACAGGATGGCCGAATGAGTTGAGTGTCCATCCCCTGTTTTGGGAGATCGGGGGATCCGAACCCATGAGATCGTGTGTTCGAACCCTGTCGAGTCAAACCAATGACTTAAAAATTGCTACTTGTCGCTTCCTAGCCAGGCGCTCGGCATTATTAGGATAGGGAAAGTACTGGTTGGCTCAGTGTCAGGATAATGTGACTGAGTGGGATATCAGGTCATGGTGCTGGCGGCATGATTTCCCAGTGGGGCAGCACTATAAAGTTGGCATGAGTGCGCAATGTCACAAGTCGGTACCAGTCCTGATATGACTTTAGATGTTGCTAGGATGTAAAACAACAACAAACAATCTAACAGGGTCCTATCACGCTGGTATTCCACAGGATATATCTGGTAATCTTGGGTATGTGTTTCTGTAGTGATAACAAACATCTCCAGTTGTTTTCAATAAATCTCTATTTATTTGTGACATGGCTATTTTAAGGAGCATTGGCTGGGTTGCTCAGGTGTAGAAATGGTTTAGTTGGTTGTTGGAGTTTTACATTCTGGCAACATCTAAGGTCATAACTGAAAGGGTACCGACTTGTGACAGTGCACACTCATGGTGAGTTTATAGTGCTGTCCCACTGGGAGACCAGGCCGCCAGCACCATGACCCGATATCCCACTCAGTGTCATTATCCTGACACTGAGCCAACCAGTTCTTGCCCTGTCCTAATAATGCCAAGCGACAGGCTAGGAAGCGACAAGTATCCACTTTGTAAGTCATTGGTTTGACTCGACTGGGAATTGAACTCCCGACCTTCAGCATGGGACGCCTGTGCTCTACCGATTCAGCCACCACGCCCAGTGCTGGTTAAAGTTGGTTGGTTGTCGGAGTTTTACGTCCTGGCAACATCTAAAGTCATATCAGGATGTGCACTTTATAGTGCTGCCCCAGTGGGAGACCAGGGTGCCCGTACCATGACCTGATATCCCATTCAGTCCGATTATCATGAAACTGAGCCAACCAGTTCTAGCCCTACCCTAATAATGCCGAACGGCTGGTTAAGAAGCGACAAGTATCACTTTTTAATTCATTGGTTTGACTCGACCAGGGTTCGAACCCCACGATCTAGCAAAACAGGAGAGGGACAAGCTGGTTAAAGTGTCATCAGCGGTGCCCCAGCGGTTCGCCACTTAGAGGCTGGGGAGAACTGGAATGAAGTGTGGAATGAAGTGTGGAATGAAGTGGGGAATGAAGTGTGGAATGAAGTATGGAATGAAGTGTGGAACGAAGTGTGGAATGAAGTCTGGAATGAAGTCTGGAATGATGTGTGAATGAAGTGTGGAAAGAAGTGTGGAATGAAGTGTGGAATGAAATATGGAATGAAGTGTTGAATGAAGTGTGGAATAAAGTGTGGAATGAAGTGTGTAATGAAGTGTGGAATGAAGTGTGTAATGAAGTGTGGAATGAAGTGTGGAATGCAATGTGGAATGAAGTGTGGAATGAAGTGTGGAATGAAGTGTGGAATGCTGCGTGGAATGCTGCATGAAATGAAGTGTGAAATGAAGTGTGAAACGACGTTGGTCAGCAAAGTTGTCTATGATTCTTCCCACCCATAACAAATGTAAAATGTCTGCACACCCTTGGGAAATAACCAACCATGCCACTGCTACCAGTGGGATAGCCGAATGAGTTGAGCATCCGGAACATGATGATAATGATGATGATAATGATTATGGTAATGATGATTGTGATATTATTGTTGGTAGGCATCCCGATCAATGCTAGGGACAACAGAGTTTCCCGCCCTTTCCAATAGGGTTATTTGTTGGTGTAGGCCCTAGCAACATATAAGGTCATATCAGGACGGGTACCAACTTGCGACAGTGCACACCCATGGTGACTTTATAGTGCTGCCACATTGGGAAATCAGGCCACCGGCACCATGACCCAATATCCCACTCAGTCACATTATGCTGACACTGAGTCAACCAGTCCTTGCCCTATCCTAATAATGCCAAACGCCTGGCTAGGAAGTGACAAGTATCAATTTTTAAGTTATTGGTTTGACTCGACCAGGGTTCAAACTCACGAAGGTTCGGATCCCCCGACTTCCCAAAACAACTCATTCGGCTATCCTGTCTGGTTCTTTTCAATAGGTATTTGAATAATCTAATATTGCACTATAAATCACTTATGATTCTAACAGCATCATATCCATCATCATATAATATCTTATTGCCATTACGCTTTTGTCTGGAAGCCATAGATATATCATGTTTATTTTCTGCCGCGGCTCTATTTTGATATCAGCTCTTGGCATTTTGTTATCGGTGTTGTTTCAAGGATTATATATAGCAGGCAGGTCATTAGCAAAAGCTGATCACTTTTTAAGTCATCGGTTTCGAACCCACAATCTACCAAAACGGGAGACGAACGCTCAACTCATTCGGCCATCCAATCTGGTCCCTTATGACGTTTTCTCATGTAACTCATATTGGCTGCGAGATCTGTCTTCGCAACCTTATAGCTAATAATTGCGGTAGTATTACACCAGGCGGAATGGCCAAATGAGTTGAGCGTCCGTCTCCCATTTTGGTAGGTCATGAGATTCAAATCCTTCACCGAGTCAACGACTTAAAAATGTATACTTGTCGCTACCTAGTCTGGCTTTTGGCATTACTAGGATAGGACAATACAAGGACCATTACTAATTGCCTAGGATTGAAAGTTATCCCACTTAAAGTTGCATGGTCCGATGGCGTTTGAATTTTTGTTTTGTTTTAAAAATAAATATATCAAATTGATCGTTATAACCTACTAATCATTAGTCCTGAGTAATTTTGATGAAGAATGTCTAATGTTGAAGCAATTTGAGCTGAAAGAACCCAAAATACTTTTGACAAGCTTTCCAAAAGTCCTCTAGTGTTGACATCTCACAATGACGACGTGATGTAGGATGACCTAATTCAAATGTAGCCTGGTATCCTGGTATTTTCCACTGATGGCTAATGAGGCCACGATATTGACCTAATTGGTTAATGGTGTTCTTCCTTTTATGGCTGTGGCAAAGTAAGTGTCCAAGGGGCTGATTTACTGATTATAAAACTATTTGCTGTCACAAATCCTTAGCTAATGCACCAGTATCTAAGTTGGATATATATAATACAATCTTGATAAGTGTCTTTTGATATATTTTTGATTTACTCGTACCATGCAACTTTAATGAACTAATGTACAAAAAAAAGGGAACAACTGAAACTGAGTGGTGTACCTACTGACTTTGGTATACTCATCGCTATCTATTGATTGATTGATTGGTTAGGGGTTTATTTCATATTATTAAAGCTGCATAGTCCGATGTTTTTGAGGTGCTGTCATCTTTCTGAGATAAACATGATAAACATTTGTTTACAAGCACGTCAACATTAATGCAACATGTCTACACTTAAAATATCTCCTACGTTAGACATTCCAGAAGAGAGCTACTTCATATTAAACTGAGGTAGACTTTAATGGACAACCTAAACTATCGTTAGAAGATGATAGAAACTCAATATTACCGGACTATGCAGCTTTAAATGCCACATTCATCTTGTGAACCGAACATATTCAGATTAGAAAATGTAGATTAGAAAATTATAAAACCTTAAAAACATTGGGCTATACATGTTTAATGGCCACCTTCAAGTTGTTAACCTAACATATTTATCTTAGAATATTATTTTTTTAAACTCAACAATATTGGACTATGCCATTTTATTGGCGACAATGAAGTTGGTAACCTAGCATATTTATCCAAGAAAATTATTTTGTTTAACTCAAAAACATTGGACTAATGCGAAGCATTGCGCTTGATGTGTGGAGAGGAAGAGACCCTCCCCCCGCCTCCCCGGCGTCACGCAGCATTCTCACCTCGCGCGACGCCCGCCTCTCAGCTTTTTTCCTCTCCCTCCCCCCGCCTTGCTTTCGCACCTCACCTGTCACCGCCCTCCTGCCCTCCCTTATAAGGCTGCCCGCCGGCCTCTCTCAGTCATTCGCCTTCCAGCCCTCCTCCACGCTCTGCCCTGTCGACGTAGGCCCCGGACACTCGCCGCCCACACAGGAAACCTGACCTCTGAGGCGGTGCGCGCACATCTGCCCCGCCTCGCCCCCCCTCGGGCGCGCCTCGAGCCCTCTCCTCCCTTTTGGTGGAGGGCTCCTCGGCGCCCCCTCCCCTCACATGAACTTCTACCTCTGCTCCGGATGAGCCCTGTTATAGACTCTCTTGTTCATTTCCCCCCCCCATGAGCCTACCTTCCCCGCGCCATGTACATGCTTGATCACTGTGCCATGTTGTCATGAGCCTTACCTTCCCTGTACCATCTACCTGCTTGATCACTGTTGCCATGTTTACCCCCTCTGTTGCCAGAGGCGCCTCAATAAACGCCTCCTTTTTCCACCCCCGCCTTGCCTTCTTCCTTTTCGCACATCAATGGTGATCTTCAAGTCGTGAACCTAAAATATTTATTTTAGAAAATTATTTTTAAAAACTCAAAAACTGTTGACTATGCAGCTTTAATGACCCATTCAAGTCGTTAACCAAACATATTTATCTTAGAAAATAATAGAACCTCAAAAACACTGGACTATCCAGCTTGAATTTCGATCTTCAAGTGGTTAACCTAACATATTTATTTTAGAAAATTAAAAAAACCTCCAAAACATTCGACTATACAGCTTTAATTGCGATCTTCCAGTGCTTAACCTAACATATTTATTTTAGAAAATTAAAAAAACCTCCAAAACATTCGACTATACAGCTTTAATTGCGATCTTCCAGTGGTTAACCTAACATATTTTTTAAGAAAATTAAAAAAACCTCAAAAACATTGGACTATGCGGCTTTAATTGCAACATTCGAGTCATTAACCTATCAAATTTATCCGATACAATATTATAAAAAAATTAAAAGCTGTTGGACTATACAGCTTAATGGCGACTTTCAAGTTCCACACTCACACTCTGTAGTACACACCTTTAAGTATGGTGTGAACACCATGAATACTACCGAAGCAAATAACCCCCCCCCCACACACACACACTTCCTGGAGGTCTGTGCAAAGGCTTTACTCCGTCTGAAATCCTGCCCTACCCGCAGGGTCAATGCAGCTCCATATGTGCGCCCTGGAGATGTGAGAACGTTGCCATGGTTACTGCATAGACCCCCCCCCCCCCCCCCCCCCATACACCACCTCCCCCGCGCCCTGATCCGGTGCAACAAAAACTTCACTGATCTTATGTCACAACAAGATTCTTTACCAGATGGGATGGCCGAATGAGTTTAGGGCCCATCTACCATTGTGGGTAGATCGTGGGATTCGAGCTTAGCTCTCTAAGCTCATATAGTGTAGTAACCAGGACACTTTGTATAAGGTATGCGCTCCAAGATAATATAGCACAGCAACGAAGGGACCTTTGAAGGAGTCAAGCTCTCCAAGCTTTTATAATATAGTGCAGTAACCAGAAAACCTTTCTGCTCTCCGAGCTGATATAGTGAGGTAACTAAGTAATCTCCTAACAAGGTTAGCAAGCCAAGTTTAGCGCGGTAACCGAGAGACCTTGTACAAGGTATGCTCTCCAAGATAATATAGCACAGCATGCAAGGGACCTTCGAAGGAGTCAAGCTCTCCAAGCTTTTATAATATAGTGCAGTAACCAGAAAACCTTTCTGCTCTCCAAGTTGATATAGTGCAGTAACTAATGCCCGGTACACACCTCCCGTATAAAACCTAAAACTGCCCGTTTCACGACTAAGTTTGAGTTATAGTCGGTTTCAGTCTTTAGGTGTGTGACCCCCTAACACACCTGAGGCTTCCGATTCGCATATAAAACTCAGTTTTAGGTTTTATACAGGAGCTGTGTACGGGGCTTTATAAGATTAACAAAATGAATTGGGCAGTAAGTCACCAATCGCAAGGCTCTGGTGTGTTAGGGGGTCACACACCTAAAGACTGAAACCAACTAAAACTTAGTCGGGAAACGGGATGGGTCGGGTTGTGATGCGTCCCGTCGGGCGGTCAGTTTTAGCGCATGAATCGTATAAGGGAGGTGTGTACCAGGCTTTAGTAATCTCCAAACAAGGTTAGCAAGCCATGCTTAGCGCAGTAATCGAGAGACCTTGTACAAGGTATGCTCTCCAAGATAAGATAGCACAGTAACCTAGAGACTTTCAAATGAGCTAGCTCACCAAGCTGATATTAGCGTAGTAACCTAGAGACTGTTGAAGGAGTCAAGCTCTCCAAGCTGATATAGCACAGTAACCAATAAACCTTCAAGCAAGGTTAATTCTCCAAGCCATATATTGCAGTAACCAGGAAACTTTTCATACAGTATGCTCTCCAAGATAATATAGCATAGTAACCGAGGGACCTTTGAATGAGGTAAGCTATCCAAGCTTATATAACACAGTAACGTAGAAACCTTCGAAGGAGTCACAATCTCCAAGCTGATGTAGTGCAGTACACCCTTCAAGCTGATGTAGTGCAGTAACTAGGAAACCATCAAACATGGTTAGTTATCCAAACTCAGATATCACCATAGCAAAGAGACCTTCGAACGAGGTAAACTCTCCATGCTGATATAGCACAATAACCAAGATACCTTTATGCAAGGTATGTTCTCCAAGGTGATATAGCGCAGTAATCTAGAGACTGACAAAGAAGTCAAGTATAGTGAAGTAACTAAGTAACCGTCAAGCAATGTTAGCAACCCAAGGTTAGCGCAGTAACCTAGCGACTGACAAAGAAGTCAAGTATAGTGAAGTAACTAAGTAACCGCCAAGCAAGGTTAGCAACTCAAGCTTAGCGCAGTAACCTAGAGACTGACAAAGAAGTCAAGGATAGTGAAGTAACTAAGTAACCATCAAGCAAGGTTAGCAACCCAAGCTTAGGGCAGTAACCTAGAGACTGACAAAGAAGTCAAGTATAGTGAAGTAACTAAGTAACCATCAAACAAGGTTAGCAACCCAAGGTTAGCGCAGTAACCTAGAGACTGACAAAGAAGTCAAGTATAGTGAAGTAACTAAGTAACCGTCAAGCAAGGTTAGCAACCCAAGCTTAGTGCAGTAACCGAGAGACTGACAAAGAAGTCAAGTATAGTGAAGTAACTAAGTAACCATCAAGCAAGGTTAGCAACCCAAGCTTAGCGCAGTAACCTAGAGACTGACAAAGAAGTCAAGGATAGTGAAGTAACTAAGTAACCGTCAAGCAAGGTTAGCAACCCAAGCTTAGCGCAGTAACCTAGATACATTGTACAAGGTATGCTCTCCAAGATAATATAGCACAGTAGCCTAGAGACTTTCAAATGAGCTAGGCTCACCAAGCTGATATCAGCACAGTAACCGAGAGACCGTTGAAGGAGTCAAGCTCTCGAAGCTGATATAGCACAGTAACCAAGAAACCCTCAAGCAACGTTCGCTCTCCAAGTAGTAACCCAGAAACTGTGTATACAGTATGCTCTCCAAGATAATATAGCACAGTAACCAAGGGACCTTCCAACGAGGTAATGATTGATTGATTGGTGGTTTCTTTACTCCGTGTCGGCAGCATAGGCCACATTCACAGCGTCGAACGAGGTAAGCTATCCAAGCTTATATAATGCGTTAACCTAGAAACCGTCGAAGGAGTCACAATCTCCAAGCTGATGAAGTGCAGTAACTAGGAAACCATCAAACGTGGTTAGTTATCCAAACGCATATAGCACAGTAACCAAGAGACCTTCAAACGAGGTAATCTCTCTAAACTGATATAGTGGAAATTGCAGAGTCCTTCCTAGATGGTAGCTATATAGGACTTCCATCTCCCACCGGAACATATCCCAAACCCTTAGCTCAAAGCAAAGCTTCTTATATTTAATGACACTTCTATTAGCCCATCGATATGGACATATTTCATTGAAGGAAACCCGCTGCCGCCACATAGGCTACTCTTTCCAAGAAGCACCAAGGGGTCTTTTATATGCACTTTCCCACAGACGGGGACCCGTTACCTCACCTCCCCCCTCCACCCCCTTCTCCTCACCCTGCACACCAACACCTCGCCCTATTGGCCGCTAACTGGCCACGCCCCAAACTGCAGCCGGCCCTAATCAGCAGCCAGCTGGTCTGTTACCGGCGGGCGGTGCAGGGGGACGGGCCGGGTGCTGAGAACCAGCAAGCAGGTCCCGGACCTGAATATCTGAGTAAGGAGCGCGGCTGTAAGTGTAAGGAAGATCTATTGGGGCGGGGTGAAGGGGGTGGGTGTGGATGTGGGTGTAAGGGTGTGGGTGAGGGGTGAGGGGTGAGGGGTGTGGGGTGAGGGGTGAGGGGTGAGAGTTGAGGGTAGGGGTGGAGGGGTGAGGGGTGAGGGGGTGGAGGGGTGAGGGGTGAGAGGGTGAGGGGTGAGGGTAAGGGGTGAGGGGTGATGGGTGTGGGTTGAGGGTTGAGGGGTGAGGGTGAGGAGTGAGGGGGAAGGGTGAAGGGGTGAGGGGTGGGTGGTGGGTGGGGTAAAGGGGTGGGTAGGGGTGTGGGGGAATGGGTGATGGGTGGATGGTGGGTGGGGTGAAGGGGGTGGGTGCTGATGTGGGTGTAAGGGTGTGGGTGAGGGGTGAGGGGTGAGGGGTGAGGGGGGAGGGGTGAAGGGTGAGGGGTGAGGGGTGAGGGGTGGGTGGTGGTGGGGTAAAGGGGGAGAGGGGTGTGGGGGAATGGGTGATGGGTGGGTGGTTGGGGTGAAGGGGTGTGGGTTGGCAGTGGGTGGGTTGTTTGTGGTTGTGTGTGGGGCGGAATCGGTTATGGCTAAGTGGTAAGTGGGGTAAAGGATGTGGGTGTGAGTGTGGGTGTGGGAATGAGGGAATGGGTGACGAGTGAAGGGTGGGTGGAGGAGAAGGGGGTGGGGGAAGATTAGGGGAGGGTGGGTGTTGGGTGCGTAGGGGGAGGGTGGGTGGGTGAGTGGTAAGTGAGTGGGTGAGGGGTAAGTGAGTTGGGGAGGGTGGTGAAGCGTGTGAAGGGTGAGTGAAGGGTGGGTGAGAGTGGGTGAAGGGTGGGTAAGTGATGGTTGGTGGTTGAGGGTGAGGGGGGTAATGGTTAAGTGGCTGAGGGTGGGGGCGAATGGTGGGTGGGTGAAGGTGGGCGTGAAGAGTGGGTGATTGTTGGGTGGTGGGTTAGGGGTGGGTGAAGGTGAGGGCTGGGTGGGTGAGGGATAAATGGGTGGGTGAGGGTGAGGATGGAGGGTGAGTAGGTGATTGGTGGTGGGTGAGGGGTGGGTCAGGGTGACTGGGAGGTAGGTGTGGGTGAGGATGGGTGGGTGAGGGTGTGTGGGTGAGGGGTGTGGGTGTGGGTGGGTGACGGATGGCGCTAGGGCGAGTGGGACCGTGGAGGTACAAATAGTACAGCACCCATGTATTATCTGCATTCCGCAGCACTATCAGGGAGCGGGACTTTGTTCAGGCGGTAGAGTGTCCACCTGTGAAGGTGTGGGTCATCCGATGGATAATGCTCAGAGAACAGATTTGCAGTTTTGCTATCTTCCATTCCAACCGTGGTCCACAACTGGTTCAAAGGCTCTGGTATGGGCTGTCCTGTGCATGCGAAAGTGCATATAAACGACCCCTTGCTGCTTATCGGAAAGAGTAGCATATGTGATGGCAGCAGGTTTCCTCCAAGGAAATATGTGAGAAGGATCATATGTTTGACATCTAATAGCCGATGATAAAAATCAATGCGCTCAAGAAGGGTTGTTAAATAAAACAAACTCATTGTACCAGAGAGGGAGCAACTAACTTTGATTGCATATTTTTAAAGTTGTATAGTCCAACGGTTATGAGTCTCAGCAATTTTCTATTATATGATAAATAGATTAGATTGATCATTTTAATCTAATTTACGTTAGTTTGAAATAGCTTGTATTTTAAATGGCTACCGTTGGAGATATTTGAATTGGAAACACGCCAAATTTATTTGGGCAAGCGTGCACATATTCTGGTACCATAGGTTTCAGCAGTAACAGATTCTATTAAATTGACTTATTATCCCCTACTATGCAGCGACAAATGGTTAACACGTGACCCAGTATCTAAATAGCATATCTAGAAGCAAATGTAGGTATCTGTTTTGGTTTTGAAAATGCTATGCCTTCATCGGACTGCACAACTTGAACCAGGGGTGTAAATTTGGTTTGTTTGTTGGTTTAATGACCACACAGCGGAAAAAGGAAATATCAGCTGTTGTGGGTTATACGGTCATTAAATATATCTCATTAAAAATTACATTTCAACCAAATAAAACAGAGAACAGATATGTATGCCAAACGATCATACAATGTTGGTAAAATATCAAGTGCTATATGATAAATAAAATCAGCAGTAAACAACTTTTCAAATCAAAAATGGAAAATTAATTTTGGGTAAAAAACAGTTCCCCTCAAGAAATTAATAATGAGTTGTGGATGGAATCAAATCAACTCCATCACACCCTCATTTCCGAATACATCATCTCTGTGGCGGAGTGGTTAGAGTGTCTTGAGTTTTGTCTAGGTCAGACTCCTAATCTGAGGGTTGGTGGTTCGATTCCCCATGCCCCCCAGCTCTGCCAATTTGGATTTCCACCGCTGTGTATAACTTACAGCGTCATCAAAGGCCGGTTGCTCTCATACCATGTCTATGTGGTGTGGGAGGTTAAAAATCCCTTGAGTCGGTAAAAGTGTAGGCTCGACCAGCAGTGAATGAGGAAAACCAGTCGTCTATGACTGAAATTTCCCCTGCTTAAACAACTAATGGACCAAAAAAACAACAAAAAAAACCTGGTTCTAGGTGAGGACATCCCACCAAAATGTGCCGCACTGTCAGTACACACCGGCGGCGCTCACACACAGGGGTGTGGAAGTCTGGTGCAATTTTCATAGCCGAGTCATCCAGTACCCCCAGAGGATGGTCAGGAATTATTTCACAGGTTTCATAGACGAAGCAATAAATAACAGGACAATTGACAAGGGTGCACTTTAAAATTATTGCTTTAGTCATCACAGTTACTATAAATATAACCTTTCACTATTTTATCGTCAAGTCCAGAGCTTTTACAAATTGTTTCACTCGAGGGTGAATCATCTCTAATTTTCTGACCGGTTTGACTATTTTGAAACCTATTAACTGTGATATTTAAAAGAGAAGGTCATATGATAGACAGAATGTTTATTTATTCATAATTATTATGATCCATTGTGACTGGCTAAACTGGATTAAAAAAACAATATCTCCAAACGAACTGATTTATGAGTTATTTAAAGCTGCATAGTCCGATGAAGCATGACATTTTCAAAAGCAACAACATTAGCTAGAATTGATTTGACATATCTGTCTTAGATAGTGATGTGCTTAGTAAGCATTTGTAGCCACATATAATTGAATACTGAGACAGTTTAACATAACCCCCACACATACCACGACACACATACCACGACCCAACCCAGCCCACACCAAAGACCTTATAACACTTAAGACGTGTTTACACGGGCGAGTTAAAACGCCTCAAATAAAGCGCCTTGCCTAGTTTGCCTTACATTCGCCATGTAAACGTGACGCTGAAGGGGATTAGGGCTGATTCGATTCATATGATTCACTTTATGTAAGCCGGGTCGCGAGGTAGTTTATATTAAGCGCTTTATGAAAGTCGTTTTATAAATGATAGTGTAAACGGTAGCGGTTTAGATATGGTGGATTAAGGACGTCACAGTCGAGACCTGAGTTTGTTGACTTTCCGGTAAATTTGTTCTATGAAACTGCTAGCTGTGCACAGATATTTTTTTCCTCATTTATTTTTAGGGTTTGACTGCCCAGCAGAAGTTTTGACCATTCCAAAACAATATGATTCAGTCGAAACAGATCTAGGTCGAACCCACACTCTCTCGTGGCGACGTCGACTAACCGAAACTAGCGCTGGTTAGTATGGACTTGCTCATGCGCAGATATCGATTTCCGCCTTCAAACTCGGTGCGTGTAAACGCGCCACTACTTCGCTTCATATAAATCGCTTTGTCTAATTCGCTTTACAATTGCCCATGTAAACACGGCTTTAGACGGCTCACTCAGCCTGTACTATGTAATCAAAATGATCAAACCCACCACTTGGTGTGCCGGCTGTTCTCTTGGTTAAACAGGTGCTATGTTATATGTATAAATGTATATATGAATGTGACAGTTGTGTGATGATGGTGATGATGATGCTGATGCTGATGTGTATTTGTTCATAGCAATTTCATAATGATGTGTATTCATAATTACCTATATCATGTATAATATAATTGTATATGTTTACATGTGAAACACCAACCAGCAGCCGGGCTGATCAAACCTACCACAAGGTGGCACTGCAAAATTTACATTACCATGGGAGAGATAGGGAATGAGCTGTCTCACACCCCACACCCCACACCCCACACCCCACCCCATATCCTACTCTACAACCCATACCCTGCACCCCACACCCACAACCCACACCACCCCACACCCCACCACACATCCCAGATCCTACCATCCACACTCCACACCCCACATCCCACACCCCACACCAACACCCACACCCTGCCACCTACTCGCACACACCCTTCACCCCCACCACCACAACCCACACCCCATCCCCAAACCCCACTCTTCACCCCAAATCCCAGGCCCCAGCCCCATCCAGTCCCATCCCCCCCATCCCACCCGCCCATCCCACCCCTCACCCACCCACATCCCACACCCACCCGATCATAAACACCCCCACACCACACCGCCCCACACCGCCCCACACCGCTCCAAACCACCCTACCCCACCACACCCACACCCACACCACCCCACCCAACCCCCCATCCCACACGCTCAAGCCATCCCTACCGCCACCTCCATCCCCACCCCACATCCCACACCCACCCGATCCTAACACCCCCACACCACACCGCCCCACACCGCCCCATACCATCCCACCCCACCCCACCCTACCACCCCACATACACCCCATTCCCACCGCACACCACCCCACACCACCCCCACGCAACCCCACACCTCCCCACACTACCCCACGCCAATCCCACAATCTACCACACAACCATACCCCCATATCCCACACCGCAACATCCCCCCACCCACATCACCCCCCCCTCACCCCACCCCAAAACCCCCACGTCACACCCACACCCCACATCACCCCCAACACCCCTACATCCATTCTCTCCATCATGTGCCCCCACCCCACCCCATCAACCTCCCCTCCCCAGATGTGGGAACCCTTTAGTGTCATTCTGGACGTCATTCAGTGACTAATATTACAGGTGCCCCCCCCCCCTCCCCACCGTCACAGAAGGAACGCCCCCCCCTTCCCAACCCTCACACAGAACATACGGTAGACCTCGTGATTTATTATTATAATGTTTCTATTTTTTTAAACCAGCAAACCTTTTGAGCTCATCCACCCCCTCGCCCAATTTCATACAGAGACAACCTAGCTGTCATCATCCATCATCATTTAATTAGGGCCAACACTGGATTAGCACACCGATTCCTCCATCTCCATTCTCAGTGCCCACAGTAAATGGGGGTGGGGGCCGAGTAATTACCTTTGAGCATGGACTAACGTACTTAACAAAACTACTCAGTTGATTTCTTTGCGCATCAATCATATATTACAGCAATTTGGGATCTCAGCAAATCAGCGTCAGGCGTCCAGCCTCCTGAAGGGTTGTGCGGGGATGTGGGGGTGTGCGGGTGTGGGGGTGTGGGGGTGTGGGGGTGTGGGGGATGGTGGATGGGGGAGGGGGTGGTATGTTGGGGGATAGGGGTGAGAGGATGGGGAATAGGGGGTAGGGGATGGGGGATGGGGGGTGGGGGATGGGGGGTGGGGTATAGAATGGGGTGATGGTGGATGGGGGTGGGGGTGGATTGTTGGGGGATAGGGGTGACAGGATGGGGGATAGGGGATGGGTATGGGTGTGGGGGATGGTGGAGGGGGTGGGGTGAATTGTTGGGGGATAGCGGTGAGAAGGATGATGAAAATATCATGGACAAAGAAGATCACCAACAAAGAAGTTCTCAGAAAAATTAAAAATAAGAAAAGCTTGTTTGCCACTATACAGACAAAGAAACTTATTTATTTTGGCCACATCATTCGTCAGAGTTCAATATACCGTACATTGTTGGAAGGGAAGGTGAATGGCAGCAGAGGGAGAGGGAGACCAAGAACATCATGGTTTACAAATATTTCACAGTGGACAGGCTTGAATTATTCACAGTCTATCAGAACAGCACACCATCGGGACAAGTGGAGAACCATTGCATCCAACCCTCGACTAGAGGACGGAACTATTGATTGATTGAGTGGTGAGAGGATGAGGGGATAGAGGATGGGGTGATGGGGGATGGTGATGGGGCAAGGATGGATTGGGTGGGGGTGGTGTGTGGGGGATAGGGGTGGAGGATGGGGGATGGGGATGGGGGATGCGGTTATGGTGGATGGGGTGGGGGTGGGGCGAGGGATGGTGGTTGAGAAATTGGGTGGGGTATGGGGATTGGAGATGGGGCGGGGGATGGGTGATGGTGTGATGGGAGTGGGAGATGGAGCATGGAGGATGGGGGATGAGGGATAGGGGGGGGGTGAGGGGGTGGGGATGGGAGTAAAAGGCGATGGTGGATGGGGAATGAAGATGAGGTGGGGTGGAGGGTTTGTTTGTTTGTTGTTGTTTTACGTCCTAGCAACACCAATGTCATATCAGGACGGGAGGATGCTGGAGAATAGGGTGAGGATATTGGGTGGAGGAAGGAGATGGGTTGGGTGGTGGATGGGATATTGCTGGGATATTGGGATGGTGTGGGCTGGCAGATATGGGATAGGATGGGGGATGGGTGGGGAAGGGGTACGGCCGGGTGGGTGAATGGGGTGGGGGGTGGGCTGGATGTGGAGGGTGGGGGAAGGGTGGGCATGGTGATCCAGAGGTATGGGGGTCGGGGTGGGAATAAGCAAGGAGGTAGGTAGGGGAGATGAGAGGATGGTGGGATGGGGGTGGGGAGAGGGGAGTGGAGGCTGGGGATAGAGTGGAGGAGTGCGGATGGGGGGATGGGAGTGGAGGATTGTGGTGAGGGGTGGGGGGATGGGGTGGGGGATGGAGCGGGGGGATGCGGATGGGAGGATGGGAGCGGAGGATTGTGGGATAGGGGATGGGGGTGGGGTTTGATGTTTGGGTGGGATGCGGGTGGTTGTAGGGGGTCGAGGCGGGAATTGATGACGGTGGTACACAGGGCAGTATTATATCCTGAAGAAAGGATAGTTTAAACAGGATAATTTAAACAGGATAGTTTAAACACAATTTATTATTATTTTATATTCTGTTACTCGGTAGGAACTACGCCATACGAGGTTGAGAGACTGTTATCATCTGTTGGTCGTGTTTACTTCCAGGTATTGGCTTATCTAGGGTTGATAAACTCTTTGTGGAATATAATAGGTGAATAAACGTGGGTCCATATCAGAAGAATGTGGGTCCAAATTAGAAGGATTGGTTTAGATGAGAAGAAATACAGGTACAGCTCAGGACAAGTGTGTACCTGGATTAGAACTGGAGGTCCTGCTTAGTTGAAGTGTCGGTAAAGGTTATATAAGTAGTATGATCAAGATTAGAAGTGTGGTTCTCGATTAGAGTGTTTGGTTGTTTGTTGTTGTTTTACTTCCTGGCAAAATCTAAGGACTTGTGACAATGCACACTCATGGGAACTTTATAGTCTTGCCCCACTTGGAAACCAGGCTACTGTCACCCTGACCTGATATCCCACTCAGTCACATTATCCTGACACTGAGCCAACCAGTCCCCCATCCCACACGCGGGAGATCAGGCCACCGGCACCATGACCCAATATCCCACTAATTATCCTGACACTGAGCTAACCAGTCCTTGCCATATCTTATTAATGCCAAGCGCCAGGCTAGGAAGCAACATGTATCAATTTTATAAGTCATTGGTTTGACTCGACCAGGAACCAAACTCCCGGATCTCCTCGAGGTGATGCCCGCGCTCTCCCAATTCGGGTACCACTCTCGATCCAGACGCGAAAGGATGTATACAAAGAGGGTAACCAGGGAGGGCTGTGTCAGTAGTTCACTGTGGGGCTTCTCTCAATCCAGCACGGCCACAAACTGGTACCACCTTGCTAATGGGGGGTTGGGAGGTTGGGGGGGGGGAGGGGCGGGGGTTAGTGGCAAGTCTATGTGTAAGGTCATTAGTACATTGCCCTCACATGCACTGAGGGAGTGTGGCCATATTTCCCGTTCATAAGATCTGCCCAAAACCATCTCGCAAGGCACAGTGGAAGGGTGAAGAAGACAAGGCGGACAAAGGAAGAGGTGGGGCGAGAACATCACGGAATGGACACACCTGGAGTTTGGCAAGTCCCAGAGGGCGGTGGAGAGTCGCGAAAAATGGAGAAAACTGGTTGTAAAGTAAAGTCATCGGTGGTGCCCCGATGACCCTCGTGGCTAAGGGTTTGATGATGATGATGATGATGAAGGGAATGACTGGAGATGTAGATCTGAAAAAGGTCTATTGTTCTGCTATAGTAGACTGGGTACAAACAAGAAGATGGGTATACTGGCTGAAGCTATGCAAGTTGATTGCCCCTGTGTGATGAATATCTATGCATTGAATACATCATCAACTGGGGAATATCATATACGGGGAATATTTATTGTGGTTTCTTTTGCTATTCGACATAACATTGTACTGAGTTCTCAGCTTAATCTGAATATCAATTGATATAATATGATTAAACAGCCATTAGGGTGCTTAAATTAGTGTTTTGCGTCTGTTTTTGGTAAATACATTTTATTCTGCTGAATAGCTTCTTCTATCAGCGTCAAGGTACTGGTCTTATCACCATCTTGAAAGTCAGTCAAATTTGTGTCTTCCTTTTATTTTTGGTAAATATATTTATTTTACTGAATAGCTTCTTTTAGACAGTTATTTGCACAAAACTGTGAATGCAGTATATTGATGGCACATTCTGGATCACGAAAGGCTGATCAAGTAGTCATTAACATGGCATCATTTAATCAGGCCATAAACTTATTGTTGGTTGTTGTTTTACATCGTAGCAACATCTAAGGTCATATCAGGACGGGTACCAACTTGTGACAGTGTGCACTCATGGCAGCTTTATAGTGCTGCCCCACTGGGAAATCAGGCCGCTGGCACCATGCATGACCCAATATCTCACTCAGTTATATTATTCTGTCACTGAGCTAACCAGTCCTTGCCCTATCCTATTAATGCCGAGCGCCAGGCTAGGAAGCAGCTAGTACCAATTCTAAAGTCATTGGTTTGACTCGACCGGCGACCGAACTCCCGACCTTCCGACCGCGAGGCCCGCGCTCAACCGATTAGGCATTCACGCCCGGTTTCAGGCCATAAATACCTGAAATGGCGAAGGGAGCACACCCAAAAAAATATACGGAAATCACATGATTTACAACTGGTCATATGACCCACAAGTTGTCACATAACCTATAACTGATCACGTGACCCACAACCAGACGGGATGGCCGCGTCAGTTGAAGGTCCGTCTGCGGTTTTGGTAGATCATGGGATTCGAACTCATTGGTTTGATTGTGGTCGACTCAAACCAATGACTTAAAAATATATACTTGCCGGTCTCTAGCCAAGTGCTCAGCATTATTACGATAAGACAAGGACTGGTTGGCTCAGTGTCAGGATAATGTGACTGAGTGGGATATCAGGTCATGGTGCTGATGGCCTGGTCTTCCAGTGGAGCAGCACTATTAAGTGTCGGTACCCATCCTGATATGACTTTATATGTTGCCAGGTCGCAAAACTGGCTAGGAAGCGAAAAGTATCAATTTTTAAGTCATTGCTTTGACTCGATTGGGGTTTGAAACCCCCTCATTCGGCCATCGCGCCTGGTCCCACATGCGGGTTGATTCTGGTCTGCAATTGCAATCATGCGTGTACCTTTTGGTGATGCCACCTCAATTAGGTCACCTGCCAATTCGAATTGGCCTCGCTTGTTCCTACACTGATCAGCCTCATGTTGTTTGGCTTGCCAGTGCCATCGCGCAACGTGTGTTTTCCGAGTTCCGCTGGTCCCTCAGGACAGACAGAGGCTGTGACCCAGCATGCCGGGTCACATTTATGGCTTTCCCGGCGGAAAGTTGGTGGAGGTGGTGAATACACGTAGAGACGCAGTATTTTACCTGATGTAAAATATTTGCTATGACAATTTCGCCCCAATGTATTTGATCTAATGTAAAATATTTGCTGTGACAATTTCACTGCAATCTGCGTTAGTAACAAAATGTACGGTAAGAACCATGCCAAGCTTGCTCATCAGGAGGCATGTTACTTCAAAGTCAAAGTATATGGCCTTAGGGAATGACACTGGTGGGACAGGCACCAACCTCAAGTTCCATCATGTATTTAAATTTCAGAAGATGACCTAATATCCGATTTCGCATGCGCAGAGCTGATTTAGCTCACCCTACAAGGAGTGCTCTGGATAAGGAAATTGTTATCAGTTTTTTTGTGTTTTTTTTTAGGGGGGGGGTAGTTGCTGTTTGTGTTGTTGTTAGTTGGTTGGGTGTTGAAGTTTTATGTCTTGGCAACATCTAAGGTCATATCAGGAGTGTTACCGACTTGTGACAGTGCGCACTCATGACAACTTTATAATGCTGCCCCACTGGGAAACCAGGCCACTATCACCATGACCCGATATCCCACTCAATCACATTATCCTGACACTGTGCCAACCAGTCCTTCCCTTATCCTAATAATGCCAAGTGCCAGGCTAGCAGTGACAAGTATCAATTTTGTACGTCATTGGTTTGACTCGACCAGGGTTTGAATCATACGATCTACCAAAACGGGAGACGGAAGCTCAACTCATCTGGCCATGCTAGGAAGGGACAAGTATACATTTCGTAAATCATTGATTTGGCTCAACCGGGAATTGAACTCCCGACCTTTCCGCAAGGGAGGCCTACGCTCTACCGATTGAGCTATCGCATCCTTCTTCTTTTGTTGTTGTTGTTTTGTTGTTGTTGTTTTTATGTGTTTTTTTTGTCTATTATGATTTCACACACGGATGCTGAGGCCTTCACATGACACTGGAGGAGATTAGATTCTAGGACATCCATCACAGTAGACTCTTCCGGCAGCACATGCGCACTGAACTCTGACACGCAATATTAGTTCCCGCCACTACCGTCAATATCGGGACTCCGGTTCCCAGTCGAGTCAAACCAATGACTTATAAATTTGATACTTGTCGCTTCCTAGCCTGGCACTCGGCATTAATAGGATAGGACAAGGGCTGGTTAGCTCAGTGCCAGGATAAGATGATTATGTGGGATATTGGGTCACATTGTTGGCGGCCAGGGCCACATTCAGGGTCCGTCTCGGAGGTGCCGTGGAGTCGTCTCGGCAATGCTTTTTGTCCTATTTGCATTCAGGGTGCGTCTCGGCGACGTCTCGGAGATGCCTCCCTTTTCAGACTGGAGATGAAAAGCGCCTCGAAAATGCCCCCTGTATTCAGTGGTTTCAGCCAATCACAGCACAGCTTTTCCATTGCAAACGGCCATTTTCGAGACAACAAACTGCCTTTGCGGTTCAGACTAGTGTGACATCACGGCCATCTCCGAGGCGCCTCCGAGACAGACCCTTAATGCCGCCCTGGTCTCCCAGTGGAGTAGCACTATATACTTATAACATTGCCATGAGTGCATATTGTCACAAGTCAGTACACGTCCTGATATAACCTTAGAAGTTGCTAGGATAAAACAACAACAAATGAGCATCTTCACACAACAGCATCGTGTTCTTCCATTACTGTCAGATGGCTGGTTGTTGGTGGAAATCGTCTATTTCTCAGCATGTTTACTCTCCCCCGTCGGCACGAGCGCCCTCTGGATGTTGGTGCAGGGGACTCAGACAGAGTATTGGATTAGCACAGCCTGGGTGACTGCACAGGCGCCATGCACAAGGATTACCTGCGACGCACTGTCAGTTAGGGGTGGGCGTGGCGGATGCGGGTGGGAGTCTGGGGGTGGGGGTGGGCGTGGGGTTGGGGTGGGGTGAGGTGGGCGTGGGGGATGGGCGTGGGGGTGGGGAGAATGGGGAGTCGGGGTGGTGTATGTGTGGATTGTGTGAGTGGAATTATGGGGGGGGGGCGGTAGGGAGTGTGGTTATTGGTGGAGAGTGAGATGGGGAGGGGAGTGAGGTAGGTGGAGGGAGAGTGAGGATGGGTAGTGAGTGGTGTTGTGTGGGTGGAAAGTGTATGTGGGGTATGGGTGGAGAGTGATATGGGGAGTGGGATGTGTGGAGGGAGAGTGTGGTGTACGAGTGGAGATTATATGGGTGGGGAGTGTGGGTGGGGTATGGGTGGAGAGTGATATTGGGGAGTGAGGTGTACGAGTGGAGAGTGAGGTTGAGTCGCGGTGTGTGGAAAGATAGTGGATGGAGAGTAAGTTTGGGTAGTGAAGATGATGAGTGAGAGTGAGGGGTGAGGAGTGAGGTGTAGGTGCAGAAAATGGGGTGTGTGGGAAAGTGTGGGGGAGGGGGAGGATGTGGGAGTGGAGAGCTACGGGGTTAGTATGGGGGTGAGGTGGTTTGGGGCGGGGTTGAGTGGTGGGTGTGGATGCGGAGAGTGGATTGATGCGCAGTGAGGTGGAGGTGGAGGTGGGGGTGGGGAGTGTGGGTGAGGTGTGTGCGAACAGAGAGTGGGGTTTATGTTAGTGCTTGGGGGTGGGTGGGGGTGGGGGTGTGGTTTGCGAACAGAGAGTATGGTGTGGTGTGTATGGAGGGGATGTGGGTTGGTGTGGGTTGGTGATGGGGAGTGAGGTATGTGCGAACAGTGAGTGTGGTGTGGTGTATGTGGGTGTTTGGGGGTGGGTGGGGGTGGGGTCAGGTGGGTGTGGGGGTGAACCACGATGGGTTCATGCCACATCGATGTTCCTGTATGAAACTCATCAGGCCTTGCTTCCGGTGGCACAATTATGGAGATGAGGCTGATGGGATGCCCCCCCCCCTGTAAAACCCCCACCCACCCACCCTCCCTCCCGCACACACACCCAAACCCCCATTTCTCCACTCACCCACCTTCCCACACACATGTCTCCCATCCCCAATATCCCCCCCCCCCACACCTCCCAAACTCCTACATCTCCGCACACCCACCCACACCCACTCCCATATCCCCTCACCCCACCCACCCCGAGCGCTATGGCACCCACACCCACACATAACAAACTCCATATCCCCTATCCCCACCCACATCCATATCCTTCCACTCACACCCACATTTATATCCGTCCATCCCCACCCACATCCATATCACTCCACCCCACTCACATCCAATATCCATCCAACCACCCACTCCCATAACCCCTACCCCACCCACCCCGAGCGCAATGTCACCCACACCCACACGTAACAAACTCCATATCCCTATCCCCCCATCCCCACCCACATTCATATCCCTCCACTCACAGCCACATTTATATCTCTCCAGCACCACCGACATCCATATCGCTCCACTCACACCCACATTCATCTCCCTCCACTCACACCCACATTCATCTCCCTCCACTCACACCCACATTCATATCCCTCCACTCACACCCACATTCATATCCCTCCACTCACACCCACATTCATATCCCTCCACTCACAGCCACATTTATATCTCTCCAGCACCACCCACATCCATATCGCTCACCCACCCAACCCACTCACACCATTCATCTCCCTCCACTCACACCCACTTCACCCTCCACTCACACCCACATTAATATCCTCCATCACCCCACCTTCATACCTCCCCCACAGCACATTTATATATCTCCAGCACCACCCACATCCAATCGCACCACTCACACCCACATTCATCTCCCTCACTCACACCCCCTTCATATCCCTCCCCTCACAGCCACATTTATATATCTCCAGCACCACCCACATTCATATCCCTCCACTCACACCCACATTCATATCCCTCCACTCACACCCACCTTCATATCCCTCCCCTCACAGCCACATTTATATATCTCCAGCACCACCCACATCCATATCGCACCACTCACACCCACATTCATCTCCCTCCACTCACACCCACCTTCATATCCCTCCCCTCACAGCCACATTTATATATCTCCAGCACCACCCACATCCATATCGCACCACTCACACCCACATTCATCTCCCTCCACTCACACCCACCTTCATATCCCTCCACTCACAGCCACATTTATATCTCTCCAGTACCACCCACATCCATATTCCTCCCCTCACACCCACATCCATATCCCTCCCCTCACACCCACATACATATCCCTCCACTCACACCCACATACATATCCCTCCCCTCACACCCACATCCATATCCCTCCCTCACACCCACATTCATCTCCCTCCACTCACACCCACATCCATATCACTCTCCTCACACCCACATTTATATCCATCCATCTCCACCCACATCCATATCACTCAACGCCACCCACATCCATATCCCTCTCCTCACACCCACATTTATATCCATCCATCTCCACCCACATCCATATCACTCAACGCCACCCACATCCATATCCCTCCACTCACACCCACATTAATATCCCTCCCCTCACACCCACATTCATATCCTCCCATCCCCACCCACATTCATATCCCTCCACTCACACCCACATTCATATCCTCCCATCCCCACCCACATCCATATCCCTCCACCCACCCATATCCATATCCCTCCACTCACACTCACATCCATATCCCTCCACCCCACCCACATCCATATCCCTCCCCTCCCAAACTCCTCCCCCCTCACCTACCACACACACCGCAACACCACAGCCGCCCCCCCACCCCCCACAATCAACCACCCCCATCCTCAACCGCCACAGCTAACTAAACCTCCCACCCCCCATCCCCCACCCCACACAGCTAACTAAACCTCCCACCCCCATCCCCGACCCCCACACACCCAACCCACCCTCAATCCCCAACCGCCACAGCCAACCACCTGTCTTCCCCCAATCTCACTCACCCACCCACCTACCCACACGCTGACCTCCCACACGCCAATACACAGCTATACCCACACACTCACAGCCCTACACACGCACCGGCACGCACACTTCATCACTACGAGTAGGCCCTGTGTGAGCAGCTCAGGCAAAAGGAATTGATGTAATCGGGCAATGCACACACACACGCCTTCTAGTCGGATCACCGGTCGCCGTAGGCGAATCGGCAGAGCGCAGGCATCCTGTGCGGAAGGAAGGTCGGGAATTCAATTCCCCATCGAGTCAAACCAAATGACTTACAAAATTGATACTTCTCGCTTCCTAGGTTGTTCAGCATTATTAAGATAGCACAAGGACTGGCTGACTCGCTGTCAGGATAATGTGACTGAGTGGGGTAGCAGGTCATGGTGCTGATGGCCTAGCCCTCCAGTGGGACGCCGTTAGTGTGTACTGTAACAAGTCGGCACCAATCCTGAGATGTCAATAGATGTTGCCAGGACGTAAAACTACAACAACCAACCAAGCCATCTAGTTGGATCAGGGCTAGAGTCGCTCTGGTCTCGCTAGAGCGTGGCTTGGTGAAAAGAGCTGTTCTGAGCTTCTCGAGGCTGATCGGATCAACTCGGATCTGCTCGAAGCATCTTGCATCAGCTTGGATATGCTCAGAACTGCTCAGTAATATCTGGTATTGTTCGGAACTGCTCAGAGATATTCAGAGCTGCTCGGAACTGCTCAGAACTGCTCAGAGCTGCTCGGAACTCCTCAGGACTGATGAGCATGGCTAAAAATGCTTGGTACTGTATATACTTGCTCGGCAATGTTGCAAAGATGTAGGGAAGTAGTTCGATCTCTCGCAACAGCGGGGAACTGTCCGGGACTTCTTGGAATTGATGGGATCTGTTCGAGGCTTTTCGGATACGTCCCCATCTTCTTAGAACTGGTTGAAACTACTGTGGATCCTCAGGTGCGAGTGAAACTGTGTCACGTCCGTGGATAGAATTTGGCCGGGGACGGCGCCACCGGTCACCTGATGGTGGGATTTGAGGTCCCGAGCGATCCACTGTACACTGACAATAATATACAATAATAATAATAACAATTCCTTCCACCCCTTTATACTCCCATGATGCACATCAAATCCTCTGACGGAATTGAGGCTTTCCCGCGCTAGCAGGTGCCGGGCAGCGCCGGAGGTGGCGCCACCAGTCATGAGCATGGGTAGAAGCAATACCAAGTATTCTGTGTAATAAAATATATAACAAAATAATGCCCTGCTGTGCCTTTATACTCGCATAATGCTTTATACATAACATAAAGGTAATTGTGTTGGCTATGCTATTTATACATATTGATAATCTAGTCTTAGGTACTCCAAAGTGCGCGGATATGCTGTCCGCATCGCAAAATCTGACATAATTTAACCATTCTAAAACCACTTGAATCTCCACTACTTCTGCTTTGTTTGAAATACAAATTATATCAGGTGAATGCTTGTTGTTTTGTTGTTTTAGTGTATTAAATCTTTTAATTAACATGATGAAATAAATTAGAGTCAATGGAAACTTGTTTGGGTGTACCATCAGCAGCTCTGTGCATGTTTGCCATTCTGTTTGCACCCTGTCTTAGCCACTCCCTTCCCTAAAATTGCTACATTGCTGAGTATGGTCACCTGAGCTAAAGATAACCACCAATGAAATATGGAGAAGAAACCAGGCTTCATTAGCATATCAAGCATGGCTGTCTTTGAGTGGGAAATTTGATTGAACAGAAGGAGTGAAAACATTCAGATGTGTCATTGTCCTTGAAAATAAATCAGGATCGTCCTGAAAATTATATCATCAGAAAGCTCAAGTTTTCCTCTACCTAATGAAAACAATATTTGGTTGAGATTTATATCGCACTCGGCAAGGTTGGTCTGAGAAATGACCATGTCTTCATGTCTCCAGCACAGGAGCGATGAACATGGTGTTGATTGAAGCTTCTGTTTTGGCAGAAAAAGTTTGGTGTGGCACCCATCAACGACGACTTTAGAGTATGGAAGGTGCCAGACATTGAAAACATTTCTGAAGCCTATTGTCACCCGAGGGAATCTGCTTAATGATCTTGATAAAGTTAATCTATTTGCGACCTAGCCTTGTAGTCATCAAGCAATGCCTATAAAAGTGAACTTCAGTTTTTGCCTCATATTAATTTAAAACATGTATGATCATATGCAGCTTTTGATTCTGATTATTTTGAAATAAAAATTAGAGGGATAGTGTAAGTAGAACAGAAGTTATGATATTTAAAAGAATGTATCTTTAACCCTGATGATATTCAGTAGAAATTAAGGAATTTAGCAAGTTTAGCATGAAATATCTGACAGAATAACAGAGCAAATGGTCTGGACAAAATGGAGCCTGTTCTTTGTGCTATAGAGAGTGAGATTCTTTAATATTGGACAATCATACGCAACACAGCTTTTGTGTTGGGGCCTTAAAACCGAGATTTTCCTAATTTGGAAATGTGCACAAAAAATGAATCTTTAAAACCTCATAATTTCAGAACTTTTCAAGAGATCTATATATATTTGATATCATTGGAATCGGATTTAAAAGATCTATACACATATATCATTTCAAACACTGAAACATTAAAATATAAAATCACTTTGGAGTACCTACTAGTATCAACATCCCTTATTTTGGTGAACATATCATTGCTGGGTGCCTACATAGCACCCATAATTAGCTCTTCATATTCAACAAGCGCTTGTTTTGCAAACCCACAAGCCTTATTTCTATAAACAAAAAACTGGCAGGGTGGTCTAATCGGTAGAGTGTGGGCCTCGCGTGTGGAAGGTTTGGAGTTTGGTCCCTGTCTAGTCAAACCAATGACTTTACAATTGATACTGTCATGGGGGGGGGGGATGAAAATGGGAAATATTGCGCCTAGAGCAGGACTCGAACCCACATCTCTTTGCATTCCAGGCCAGTGTGCTAACCATTACACCACCTATACTCCCTGATACCACCATATTACCCACACCTACCTGTATATGTGGTTACTTGCCTGAGAGGTCAGTGCATACTACTACACTCGTCCCCCTGGAATTGTAAGTCTTTTAATGCTTACAATTACATACATACAGGCAATGCACTAACACATACATACACAGGGCAGGTTCAACAAACATACAGCGTGTAGCATGTATAGGATCCTGGTCATGGCACCAGTGTCATGGGGGTGATGAAAATGGGAAATATTGCGCCTAGAGCGAGGCTCGAACCCACATCTCTTTGCATTCCGGGCCAGTGTGCTAACCATTACACCACCTAGGCTCCCTGATATCACCATATTACCCACGCCTACCTGACTATGTGGTTACTTGCCTGAGAGGCCAGTGCAGACTACTACAATACTTATCGATGGCAAGCCGGGTCTCGGCATTAATAGGATATAGCAAGGACTGGTTAGCTCAGTGGCAGGATAATGTAACTGAGTGGGATATCGAGTCATGGTGCTGACGGCATGATTTCCCAGTGGGGCAGCACTACTAAGTCGCCATGACTGCACACCGTCACAAGTCGGTCCCCATCCTGATATGACCTTAGATGTTGCCAGGATGTTAAACAACAATAAAGAAACACTTCTATAAATAAACCGGCGAACAAGGTGGAACCACAACAGAACCTGCGATCATTACCCCATATACAAATCGTTCGTGCCCACCTCAGAGCCATAAGGCAAGTCGTAGATCGTCACGATTCAAGATGGCTGAGATCAGAGGCCGCCCCCCACATTGCCACTTTTCCGTTTCACACCCAAGCAAGCCGTAAATCACACCAGGTAGCTTTTTGCTGGGGTTCAGCGTCGACTGGGTTTTGTTCTGTTTCAAATACTGCTCTGACTGTTTTGAACGACTATAATTAAAAATGGGTGAACTCATGTAGAGTTGTGTCCTAGCCACCTCTCAGAATATGTGTGCATATTTTGCACTGAGACTGACACAGGTTGTGATAAGTGGTTCGTCATGATGTTGGTTGTTGGTGGCGCCACCAGTGGAGTTGGGAAGAGATGGTGAATGAGGCAATACAGAAGTGAGGTGGAGAGACACAACTTCTGATATTTGTACTCACATAATTATTATATATCACCTCTGTGTATATATGTATGTGTATATACCATAACTATAACTATGTGTATGTACATATATCGATATATATATATCGATATATTAATATATATATGTATTTATCTATATACATCAATATATATATCTATATGTATTTATATATATGCATATATGTCAATTTACATCTACATATATACACATATACCTATATCTATTTTTATTTGTATCTATATATTTTAAATCATATTTACATCGATGTACACATCTGCATGTATTTATGTGTATGCATATCTATATATATATATATATATATATATTTATATATATATATATATACATATATACAAAATAGCCCAGACGGGATGGCCGAATGAGTTAAAGCATCTGTTTTCCCTGTTGGTAGATTGTGGGATAGTGGGTTCGAACCCTGGTCGAGCCAAACCAATGACTTATACATTTATACTTGTAACTTCCTAGCCTTGTGCTCGGCATTCTTAGAATAGGGCAAGGAGCAGTGAAATGAGGGAGACCAATTGTCCGTGATTGAAATTTCCCCCACTTAATCAACTAATGTGCCGACAACAAATATCTGGGTGTGGATTAGCGGTGGCATTGGGGGCGCTTAGGAACAAACTATCAGATTTATTTCAATATGTTGACTCAGCAAATAGTTGATAAGCCACCCCCAGTGGACACGCCCAGAACGCGTGTTACGACTGTGAATAAGACAACTTGTCGATGATTGATGACTCAGAGCACCAAGTGGCCAACGGCAGTCACTGCTGGCATGGGTATAGATGGTGAATACTGAACAATGACAATCAAAGCCCGGAGTGGGTGCCTGTAAAGTCCAGTTAGTGAGGGTTTGTTTGTTTGTTGTTGTTTAACGTCCTAGCAACATCTAAGGTCATATCAGGATGGGGTTAGTGAGGGTGAACTGGGCATAGGGAGCGGGACGTAGCTCAAGCGGGAGATTGTCCGCCGATCGATCCTGCTCAGTGAACGACATTTGCAGTTTAGGCTATTTTCCGTTCCAACCAGTGGTCCACAACTGGTTCATCAAAGGCTGTGGCATGTGCTGTCCTGTCTGTGGGAAAGTGCATATAAAAGACCTCTGGATGCTTATCGGAAAGAGGAGCCGATGTAGCGACAGTGGGTTTCCTGCAACAAAATATGTCAGAATGACCATATGTTTGATGTCCAATAGCCGATGATCAAAATCAATGTGCTCTAGAGGCGTCGTTAAATACAACAAAATTCCCGTTGGTAAACTGTGGATGTGGCCAATATTAGTGCCACCTGATTTTGGATTCTGTTTATTCTGCGAGCTGCATTACTAATATTAGCCCCGTCCTGATATCACCTTAGATGTTGACAGGGCTTAAAACTCCAACAACCAACCAAGAATCGACTAATATTAGGTTAGTCACTCTAGTTGTCATCCATTCATCAAAGGTTAAGCTGTGTAGTCCAATGAAAGCACCATATTTTCAAAATAAAAAGACTCACCCAGATTTGACCCAGGATATCCTATATAACAGATATAGACCCCAATGTAGGTATTCAATATTTATTGCGGCATAGAATAGAGCTTAAGTAAATATGATATAATCTGTCACTGTGGTAAGTTATGAAAACTAAAGATCCCCATCATTGTGCCATAGACAACAACATCGTTAAGCTTGGTTTTATGTAGAATATCTTTAAACTAAGCGAAATTAGATGGTAATATTCAGCCTGATATCTGTATTTCAGAATATGGCAGACACCCACACCAAATGCTTAATACGGGCACCGATAATTAATGTAGACATGTAGAAACTAGAATACAATCTAGATAGTTATTTGGGTTAAAACAATTTGATGCTTTGCACTGAACCTTAAGCGCCTGTCACACCTTACCGGATTGAGTACCGGACACAGCCGGACAAAGTATTGTCCAGTCCGTTGGTGTCCGGTATCAAAATGTGCTGAAATTTGTCGAAATATTGCAAAGACACCCAGACAAAATGGATCCTAAATGGACAAGGAACGTACATTAACGAATATCCACCGGACAATAACCGGACCATAACCGGACGACAACCGAATGTGAAATGGACGGACCTAACACCAAACGGACACGTACCAGACTGTCACGGACACGCCGAAAAGATATACTGACCGAATTCCCGCAACACCATCAACGGGCACTGCAGGAAGCAAACCGGAGACGTAACGGATGGGTATCGGACATGAAACGGACAAAAAGGACTAAACCGACTTAAACCGGACACCAACCATACACATCAGTCCAGCGGTGTCCGGCACAAGTTTTGTGCATGTTCAAAACTTGCCACCGGACACCACCGGACAGAGAATGGACACGCTGGATGCGTACCATATATAAAACGGACATTGACGTATTTCACCGGACAGTGACCATTTTCTATCTTGTACTCCCATCCTGTAAGGTGTGACTGAGCCTTGAAGTTGCCTAGTCCGATAAATGCATGACATTTTCATAAGCAAAACAATCACCTAGATTTGAACCCACATATGCCACTTTGATCGGCCCCCTACCAGTGCACTTATTAAACAAGTGTTGATACATAAAAGACCAAGCTGAGTCAATTCAATATAACCAGTTATTGCTGAAGCCTATGAGGTCAACGTTTTGATGTGCACACCAAAATTAATTTCGCACGTTGACACTTCAAACATACTCATTTTTAATCAAAATTAATTCAAGCTAAGTAAGGTAGATAATCATGATAAAATAAAAATGATGAATCTAACATATTTGAATGAGAACAACTCAAAACTATCGGACAATCCACCTTTAATCAAATGAAGACAGCAACAATTTTGTTGTTTGTCTTATTTGTGGGATTTTTTTTGGAAATGGTGTATTTATGCTGACAATAACAGTTAAGTCTAATGACTTGATTTCATCGCTAGACAGTAATAGTCTCATGGTTCCCTTTGTTGTGATACTTTCAATTGTCGTGTCGCTATCTACTGCATGCATTTTTTCTCTGTTTGTAAGCATTCTCCGATATCGCCTAACCTTCTACAAGGCGTTTACTTCTACCATTGGTTAGTTCTTTGGTTATCTATAGTTATTTTCCCTGACTGCTTTCAGCTTGTTGCGTTAGTGGTCAGTCAGTAGCTTTTGGTTTTAAGTTTAAAGCGGCTGTCACACCACACCGGATTGGGGGAAAGCGGCAGAAACCGAACAAAGTCCGGTTTGTGTCCGTACAAGTTTTGAACATGCACAAAACTAGGAACGGATGCCACCGGATTGACATCTATTGTTCTTGTCCGTTTTGAGTTTGTTTCGTCTGTTGGCTACCCGTTCATGTCCGTTGCATGTCCGTTGCATGTCCGTTGCATGTCTGTTTCATGTCTGTTTCATGTCCGTTCGTCCAGTGGCCATTGACCCAATAGCGCAACATTTTGACACATTTTGATACCACCAGACTTATCACCACCAGACTAGACAATTCCGTCCGTTGCTCAATCTGACGAGGTGTGACAACCGCTTTAAGTGTACCTTCTGTATGTAACATGGCTAGCGTATATACCTCCTAAGAGTTTGATTGAATTACCAGTGTAATTCTTTGTATTCATTTTTCTATTTTATTTTCTATTTTTTGAGTTAGTTGGGGCTAGTTGGTTGAGCCCAGTAAACCCTGGTTGGTGGAGCCTCCCACTATGGTTTATTTAAAAGGCAAATATCTGGCGACAGATGATCTACATCATTACATGTGGTGGCAGCTCTTACTAGAAGTACAGGGCACAACCCAGCCCGGCAAGGTTATGTATGGTGTGCCAAGGTTGGGGTGTCCTAAGGTTATAGTATGTGAAAGGTGGGGTATGTCAAGATTGGGGTGTGTCAAAATTGGGGTGTGCCAAGGTTGGGGCGTGTCAATATTGGGGTGTGCCAGCTCTGCTAAAGTCAGCTCATATATGTCCTTATCTACAGCTCATATCTGTCCTTACCTACTGCTCACATATGTCCTCATCTATAGCTCATATATGTCCTCATCTATAGCTCATATATGTCCTCATCTATAGCTCATATCTGTTCTTATCTACAGCTCATATATGTCCTTATCTACCCCTCATATCGGTCCTTACCTACAACTCATATCTGTGTATATCTAGAGCTCCTATATGGCCTTATCTACAGCTCCTGTCTGCCCTTATCTACATCTCCTATCTGTCATTATCTACAACTGCTATCTCCCCTTATATACCGCTCATATCTGTCATTATCTACAGCTCATATCTGTCATTATTTCCCCCTTATATATGCCCTTATATACAGCTCCTATCTGCCCTTATATGCTGCTCCTATCTGTCCTGATATACTGCTCCTATTTGTCCATATCTTCAGCCCTCATATATGTCCTTATCTGCAGCTCCTATATGTCCTGATATACAGCTCCTATTTGTCCATATCATCAGTCCTCATATCTGTGCTTATCTACAGCTCCTATCTGCCCTTATCTACAGCTCCTATATGCCCTTATATACAGCTCATATCTGTGCTTATCTACTGCTCCTATCTGTGCTTATCTACTGCTCCTATCTGTCCTTATATACTGCTCCTATTTGTCCATATCATCAGCCCTCATATCTGTGTGTATCTACAGCTCCTATCTGCCCTTAGATACATCTCCTATCTGCCCATATATACAGCTCCTATCTGTGCTTATCTACTGCTCCTATCTGTCCTGATATACAGCTCCTATTTGTCCATATCATCAGCCCTCATATATGTACTTATCTACAGCTCCTATCTGCCCTTATCTATGGCTCCTATCTGCCCTTATATACAGCTCATATCTGTGCTCATCTACAGCTCCTAGCTGTCCTGATCTACTGCTCCTATCTGCCCTTATATACAGCTCCTATCTGCCCTTATATACAGGTCCTATCTGTGATTATCTACTGCTCCTATCTGTCCTGATATACAGCTCCTATTTGTCCATATCATCAGCCCTCATATATGTGCTTATCTACAGCTCCTATCTGCCCTATTACAGCTCATCTGTTATTAAGCTCTACTGTCCTTATCTACAGCTCCTATCTGCCCTTATATACAGCTCCTATCTGTGCTTATCTACTGCTCCTATCTGTCCTGATATACAGCTCCTATTTGTCCATATCATCAGCCCTCATATATGTGCTTATCTACAGCTCCTATCTGCCCTCATCTACAGCTCCTATCTGCCCTTATATACAGCTCATATCTGTGCTTATCTACAGCTTATGTTTGTCCTTATCTACAACTCCTATCTGCCCTTATATACAGCTCCTATCTGTGTGTATCTACAGCTCCTATCTGTCCTTATCTACAGCTCCTATCTGCCCTTATATACAGCTCATATCTGTGTGTATCTACATCTCCTATCTGTCCTTATCTCCATCTCCTATCTGCCCATATATACAGTTCCTATCTGTGCTTATCTACTGCTCCTATCTGTCCTTATATACTGCTCCTATCTGTGTGTATCTGCAGCTCCTATCTGTCCTTATATATAGCTCCTATCTGCCCTTATATACAGCTCATATCTGTGTGTATCTACAGCTCCTATCTGTCCTTATCTACATCTCCTATCTGCCCTTATATACAGCTCCTATCTGTGCTTATCTACTGCTCCTACCTGTCCTTATATACTGCTCCTATCTGTGTGTATCTACAGCTCCTATCTGTCCTTATCTACAGCTCCTATCTGCCCTTATATACAGCTCCTATCTGTGCTTATCTAGTGCTCCTATCTGTCCTTATATACTGCTACTATTTGTCCATACCATAAGCCCTCATATCTGTGCTTATCTACAGCTTATATCTGTCCTAATCGCCCGTCCTGCTACATCACGCGATGGTCGCCAGGTTGTAGGGGACCGTCATAAACCTGACGGGAGGAATTATTATTGCTCACTAAATATTTCGTAGCCCCTCGGTGAGAACAGCTATTGGTCTGTGTGGAGTCGGGTAGGTGTTGGTGTGGGTGTGGGTGTTGGTGTGGCTGTGTGGTTGGTGTATGGTGCACCATACACCAACTCCAACCCCAAGGGTTGGGGTTGGAGTTGGGGTGGGGGTGAAGGTGCGGTGAGGTGAGGGTGGGGATAAGCGTGTGGGTATGGGATGGGGTGTGTGTGTGTGTGTGGGTGTATGTGTGTGTGTGTGTGGGCGTTCGGAGGATGTGGGTGGGTATGGGTGTGATGGTTAGATATGCTTGGGTGTTGGGGTGTGGGTGTTGTGGTGTGGGTGTTGTGGTGTGGGTGTTGTGGTGTGGGTGTTG
>CM059195.1:77984640-78014978 GCA_030323885.1 Branchipolynoe longqiensis
CCCCCCCCCTGAGGACATCATCTTCACACTGTTTACAATTACTGTTCTCATGCCGTGGGTCGCCCTGGGGTGTGAAGGCGTATGGGCGGGTGGTGGATGGGGGGACATGGTGGGGGTGCAGGAGGGATAGAGAGAGGGTGGATGATGGCGAGGCGGGTTGGGGGGGGGTGTTAAGGCAGCTTCTGTCTAAGCACTTAGTACCTAGCCTTACACCAAGGCAACATCGATTCACTTGGTGCTCACACACCCCGTGTCTATGTTGAATCTCTTGAGGCGATGACAGACCAGAGTGTTTCTTATAATATAAAGCTTCTCCCCCTCCATCCCGCCAGTGACACTTGTCACGTGGCTGGGCTGTCTTGTTGCTATTGCTGATGTTGCTGAACATCAATGTGTTATGTACGTAGTGTTATCCATGTATAGTGGACTCATTTCCTATGATTTATCTCCTACACCACCCCCCCCCACACCTTTTTTTAACAATAATATATAATTGTAATACATACATGCCCATGTATGGATATAGTGGCACTCTGGGTACAACACCTCTGATATCACTACCGAACCAATGTACTGCTCATGGCTGACGACTCAGTCATCTGCAGAAGCGCCACGTCTCCTGATTTAACGGGAGATCTCCCTAAAATAACCCCAATCTTCCGATTTTCTGCTTTTACTTCATAATCTTCCACCGAAGACTCATTTTAGCTTTTTTTAAACAAAAATTGTTATGATGTGTTTATACTGTCCATAGCATGTAAGCTTGAGTGCTTGGACTTGTTTTCAATGCTGGCCAGTTGTTGTATTGGTTTAATCTTATGCTTAGTACACACCTACCGTTTGTGCGCACCCACCTACCGTATACGATCTAAAACTGCCCGTTTCGCGCACAAAAATTGCTAGGTGTGCGCTCCCCGCACACACCTAGTGATTGCGATTCCCGACTAAAATCTCAGTTTTAGGGCTAAAACGGGCCGATTACGATTGCGATTCGCTATTCGAAAAATGAATCGGCCCATTTTCAGTTTTAAGCGGGTCGGGTCGAGTCACGAGTTTTAGTGCGCAAATCGTATACGGTAGGTGTGCACCAGCTATTATCACACAGTATGAGGTAATAAGATTGTTTTTGTTTCCCACACAGTACATGGGTTGTACATTGTGATTATTTAGTATCTGTAGATGTTTGAGCTTGTTTTGTGTTGGGTTTGACTATCCAAGTTTTTTGTTGTTTTGTTTTTTTTTGTTCAAATTTGTATTCCAGTTGCATTACATCTTTGTTCAGCACCGAGGCGCTGGTCTACCGGCCTTAACAATTATAGTGCATATGAACTATTTATGGATGAGACAATGCGAAATAGGGAAGGACCGTTAGATAGCTAATGGTTTTAGTTCTAAGTGTAGGCGTTGCGTTATTGGTTTTATTTTCTGATCACCCTTGTAGTGGGTGCAAATAGTATATTAGTTTTTTTGTTTTTTTGTTTTTGTTTTACTACTACTTATGAAATAGCCTACTCTACATTTATAGGCTTGTACGTAGTTTGTCGCTGTCTACTGAGGGTGGCCCTTTGGGGCAGCCCAGTTCGTGGCCCGTGACCTATCACATGCCCTTCTGTGGTTTTGCCCCAGGGTGTTTTCAGGGTCTCCCTTTTTTTACATATATATTGGTGTATGTTTTCAGATCAGGAGTCTCTGTTGTTGATGGTTTGTGGTTGTTTGTTATCTACTGAGGGTGGTCCAGGTTTCTCCCTTGGGGCAGCCCCATTTGTGGGCCATGCCCATCTTGGGTTCTGGCCCTAGGATGTCATCATCATCCTCCTTTTTTACATAAATATTTGTTCTTGTACGTCTTTAGATCAGGGATCTGCCTTTCTTTTACTGATTGGGCATTCCAAGCCTTAGCAGCCATTTCTAATGTACTTCTTTCATGGGCCTTTATGTGGCTCCTTTTTTGTTTTATTAGTGGTGCATTGTTTATTTGAAATTCTCTGGTTGGTTGCTTTTGGTATTTCCTATCGCCACTGTACCCAAATGTGAGTGTTTTGAGGTGTACGAGGCTTCAATTCTTTTAGCAATTTTGCTTTGGCTTGCATGTGCAGGTCATAGGTGGGGTGCATTCTGTCCACCCTGAGACATATTTTTAATTCTATATTTTGTAGGAATTGCAGCTTTTTGAACAGTTCTTGCTTTTCTCCCATGTCCATTGTGTCTCCATAGTCAAAGTATGGGAGTACCATTCCTTTGTAGACCTTTATTGACATTTCTTGTGTCATGAATTGTGTCATAAAGATTGTTACAAATATTTCTCAGTAAACTGCACCAGAATGCACTATTTTGTATCAATTTCTTCAATTATTTCCCAGACCACCCCTGTGGGATGAGGCAACCACCCCATCCAACACCCTTCACCCTTTGGCCATGCTATTTCTCCCTATTTACGATGTGTATATTAGGGAGATCACCCTATGCACGCCCTTATCTACTTGGCACTTCTGAATCTGCTGGCGCTCATTCTCAAATAGTGGAGTGCCTCCTTCAACGCATCGTCTCCTCTTCTATTCGGGGCGCATCCCTGGAGTTTTACCACAGATAGTACATGGATAGATGGTTAAGTGACATCATGAAAGCGTGATTATTATACATCTCAAAAGCATGATAATTGTCCATGTCATTCATATGCTATAGCCTCTTTGGTGGCTTTATTTTGCATTAAACCAACATGATTCATGATGCCTTAGAAATGCAGTGAGATATGACTATTGCAACCCGCTTTTCTAAAGTGTGACATTTGAGAGAAGCGCAGAATCGAATGAGCATCTAAACCGTAAACATCATATTGCTAGCTATATAAATTATGTTTCCCCTATCATCGCTCATTATCATGCTTCCAGTATGGCGGCCGTATTTTCGGATTGCATTCTGGGAGAGCCTTAAACAGCCTTCTTTTGCCAACCTTATATATAAAATCCTGGGTTTCACAACAATGATGACTCCAACTAGGTCAGTGTTCTTTGTCAACAATATTTCCAGAGTCCCTTGACAACCGAAGATTGCCTTGTCATCGATCTATTTTGTTCCGCACCAGACCGAGGCTGCTCCATGAAGACAAGAGGCCACACATCTCTGCATATAAATTAATTGAGTCAGCCATATTGATTATGATTGGGATAGACGGTGGATGGTGGCGGTTCGGTCTTATTTAGATGACACTATAAACCTGCATAGTCCGATGAAAACATCAAATTTTCAAAACCAAAACAATTATCTAGATTTGATTCTACATATCGAAGCTAGATACTGGTGCACTTATAACGCATTTGTCACAAGACAGAACAGAATACTGAGGCACTTGAGTAGAACCTATTACTGCAGAATGCTATGGTGTCAGAGTTTTGGCATGCAGGCCAAAGGTAAATTGGAATGTTTGCATGTCAAATATCTCAAAAGTTAGTTCAAGTTAAAGTAAGGTAATACACTTTTGCATACTATGCAGATGGATAATTTATGTCGGTGAATATAACTGACATAAAGAGAACTGACTTCGAGGGAACTAGCATAAAGGGAACTGACAGGGAGCGGAACTGTCATAAATGACAGTGGCCTACATGGAACTGTCATGAAGAGAACATCATATATGATATGTCATACAGGGAACTGTCATACAGGGAACTGTCATACAGGGAACTGTCACACATGGAATTGTCATACATGGACATGGCATACAGGGAACTGTTATACATGGACCTTTCATACAGGGAACTGTCATACATGGACCTGTCATACATGTACTTGTCATACAGGGAACAGTCATACAGGGAACAGTCATACAGGGAACTGTCATACATGGAACTACCATACATTGACCTGCCATACATGGAACTGTCATACATGGAACTGTCATACATGGACATGTCATACAGGGAACTGTCTTACATGGAGCCGTCATACAGGGAAATGCCATGCATTGAATTGTCATACATGGATCTGATAAAGGGATCTGATATAGAGGGAACTGGCATACAGGGAACTGGCATATAGGGAACTGGCATATAGGGAACTGGTATAACGGGAAGTGGCACACCTGGAACTGGCATAAAGGGATTTGGCATAGTGGAACTGGTATAACAGGAACTGGCACACATGGAACTGGCATAACGGGAATTGGCATAGAGGGAACTGGTATAACAGGAACTGGTATAAGGGGAACTGACATGCAGGGAACTGGCATGCAGTGAACTGACATGCGGGGAACTGGCATAAATGGAACTGTCATAAGGGGAACTGGTATAAAGGGAACTGGCTTAGAGGGAACTGACATGCAGGGAACTGGCATCGAGGAAACTGACATGCGGGGAACTGACATAGGTCCTACAAGGAACTGCTATGGAGGGAACTGACTCACAAGCCCCAAACAACCAAGAGACAGCCACACACACACACACATCACCCTTTCACACACAAACAGCACACTGCCACACACACACACCACACATCACACATCACACAACACACACCCACACACATAACACTGCCACACACGGTACTGACACAGTCGAACATTACCAAACCGGAAGTGTCAGGCAAACAGTTGCAGGAATGTCCTCATCAAAGCAAATGTACCAAATTACAGGCTGGTCCTGCCACCCCCACCCCCACCCCCAGCCCCACCCTCACCCCCACCCCTACACGCACGCCCTCACCCCCGCCCCATCTCTCTTTTCCTACCCATGCTTACGACAAACAGCTCTACACTGCTCAACACCCCAATTTCTCCATCACAATTCCACTGCGCATGCGCGGATGACCGTTGGGTGCTCGCGTCTGCTGGGCCATTAACTCCCTCACTTGTCACGTGACATGAATGTCCTTCCCCTCCCCCCCCACACATCACCCATTCAGTCCCTCATTATTTCTGGAACAATACAGGTTAATGAGGGGTAATTGTCGCTCTGATTACTCCTTTCCATAGGCATGGTGAGGCTATGAGTGAAAGGCGTGTGGTGGATGGGGTGTGTGGTGGATGGGGTGTGTGGTAAATGGGTAGGTGGTGGGGCTAATGGGGTGGAGGTGGAGGAGAGGGCTGGGGAGGACGGGGTGGGGTATATGGGGCTTTGATTCACTAACAATTCTGGTAGGGGGTGGAGGTGTAATGCTTTTGGTCAGTAGCACTTGTAAGTTTCGCAAATTGATTTGTTGGTTGTTGGGGTTTTGTCTGGGCAACATCTATGGTAATATCAGGACGGGTACTGACTTGTGACATTGCATGCTCATTGTGACTTTACAGTGCTGCCCAACTAGGAAATCAACAATCACCATGACCTGATATCCCCACTCAGTCACATTATCCTGACACAGCGCCAACCGGTCCTTGCTCTATCCTAATAATGCAGAGCACCTGGCTAGGAAGCGACAAGTATCAATTCTTAAGTCATTGGTTTGACTCGACCAGGGAAGCCCATGGCTTCAAATCCTACGATCTACCAACATGGAAGACGGATGCTCAACTCATTCGGCCATCCTGTCTGGTGATTTTCTAGGAATGCTGATGCCTTTTCTCAAAGCGTTTTCTTTTTTGTATTTATTCGTTCTCATTTGTTTGGGTTAAGCATCCTGATTTGTGTTCTATTATCGCCCTGCGTGTCTATTGATTGCGTTGAATAAAAAGGACAAAAGGCATTGAAACGGTTGAATTATTTTCATTGGTTTATTTATTCAAGTTGGTTTTGAGTTTCTGTTTTTTGTGAGCTGAATGCATTAGGTTGGCTGTCATGATCTACGTCACTTTATTTTGAAATACATTTTATTTTAATATATTTTGAGATATTTGATGTATAAACATGCAAAATTGATTTTGGCTAACACACAAAAATGGATCAACCAGTGGTCCACAACTGGTTCATCAAAGGATGTGGTATGTGCTGTCCTGTCTGTAGGAAAGTGCATATAAAAGACCCCTTGCTGCTTATTGGAAAGAGTAGCCTATGTGACCGGAGCGGGTTTCCTCCAAAGAAATATGTCAGAATTACCATGTGTTTGATGTCCAATAACCGATGATAAAATTCAATGTGCTCAAGAGGCGTTGTTAAATTTAACAAGCTGTCCTTAACTTCTGAGATCAGTACTAATGATGGAGCCTAGCAGCCACTAATCAGTGATTCCAGTTATGTTAGGCTAGTGATGAAGCACACTGCATCGATCCAGAACACTGCTGCAGTGTACATGCCAGACCCCGTCATAGCACAGACATAATGATCAGTCTATGTGTGGTATACTGGCGGGACAACAATGGGCCCTGTCGCATTTACATCACCATGATAAGTTGCATGGGTTTCAGGTTACTATGGTTACTAATTAGGTCAGCATCTTGATGGGGCTTTGTCTAAAGTTGCGATATTTGCTAGGATAATTTCACTGCAATCTATAGTAGAAGCACACAGAAGAGCTCCAAAGTAAAATATATACACTGCAAAGAAGAATAGAAACACTGCAAATGTGGCAATACTGTAAAATACTACACATGTCATATAAAGAACATTTTACCAATGAGGAAGTCTGTACCCAGATCCAGCAGGCAATTGGACCACAATATGATCTCCTGACAATCGTAAAGGGATGCAAAATGCAGTGGTATGGCCACATTTCCCATTCGTCAGGTCTGGCCAAAACCATCTTGCATCACATTTTACATCCTAGCAACATCTAAGGTCATATCAGGACGGGTACCGACTTGTGACAGTGCGCACTCATGGCGACTTTATAGTGCTTTCCAGGCCCCCGGCATCATGACCTGGTATCCCACTCAGTCACATTATCCTGACACTGAGCATACCAGTCCTTGCCCTGTCCTAATAATGGCTAGGAAGCGACAAGTATCAATTTTTAAGTCATTGGTTTCACTCGACCCCACGATCTACCAGCAAGGAAGACGGACGCTCTAACTCATTCGGCCATCCCGTCTGGAGGGGGGGGGGGGAGAAGACAAGACAAATGAAGGAAGAAATGGGAAGACAACATCAGGGAATCGACAAGCCTGGAGTTTGGCGAGTCCCAGAGGGCAGCGGAGAACAGAGAAACTGGAGAAAACCGGTTGCAAGGTCATATGTGGTGGCCCAACGACTTGCGGTTAAGGGATTGAAGATGATGCTGATGATATTAATGGCGATGATGATGATGGTGGGGGTGGGGTTGGGAGATGCGATGATAGTTGTGGTTAGGTCGGGGTGGCGGTGGGGAATGTGGTGATGGTGGTGGTGGTGGCGGTGGGAGTTGGCATGGTGGTGGTGATGATGATGATGGCGATGATGATGATGATAAACAACTGCAGCCCAATACCCTAAGTGTGTTGTTAATGTCACTAGGCTTTGTGACGCAATGTGAGTGGTCTCCTTGACGTGCTAGTCGTCATTATTCAGTCTGAGGCGTCCTTGGTTGCCTAGCAACACCACCCTCCACCCCCCACCCCCACCCCCGCCTTGCACCACGGCACACCTTTTCCTATAATGAAGAGGCTGTGGGGGTCGGCGCAGAAATACTCATTAGTACTGCTATTTTCCATTGTGGCATCCCAGGTGTTTATAATATGCAACAAGATTGGTTTTGTCACCTCGACCTGGCTTCCTTTTCCATCAACTAACCATCATCATCCAGTTGGGGTGAATTCTTAATGATGCCGGCATCAGTTACTGGGAAATTAAGGTGTCATTCTTTTGTTTATGCAATGAAACCAAAGACCCTATAATACTGAGATGGCTCACTCAGCCTGTACTGTGTAATCAAAATGATCAAACCCACCACTTGGTGCGCTGGCTGTTCTCTTGGTTAAACAGGTTCTATATTATATGTATTAATGTATATATGAATGTGAAAGATGTGCGATGATGGCAATGATGATGATGCTGATGACGATGTGTATTTATTCATTGCAATTTCATATTGATGTGTATTCATATTTACCTATCTCATGTATAATATAATTGTATGTGTTTATATATGAAACACCAACCAGCAGCTGGGCTGATCAAACCCACCACAAGGTGGCACTGTGAAATTTAGGGAGAGATAGGGAGTGAGCCGTCTTAGCGGGTCTTTGATGAAACCTCAGTTTTCTAACAGTTCGCTTTTCAAACAAATCGGTTCATGAGCATATTTGTCTAACAAAAAGTGCATCGGCTTCCGAAACCATTTTCAATTTACAAACAAATGTTACTGAGTTGAGTACTGCAAAGAAACAGAAAACAGAAATAAACAAAGATGTTAGGTGGGAAAAAATCCAGAATTTTGGTTACCTGATGTTCTTATGGAAGGGCACAGAGGGTAACATCCGTCACCTCTTCCTTCATCAAAATTGGTGTCGGTTTACAAATAAATCGGTTTAGGAACAAATTATGTTCGAAAACCGAGGTTTCACTGTACTATGAATTTAAACCTAGAGAATTACACTTAACAAACTTGTATTGTGTAGTGAGCTAGCCATATTGTTGCTAATGTCTATGAGTATGGACTAGCACTGCGAGGAGTGTATTAGCTGGTAACAGGTAATACAGACTGGTACCAGCTGGTGCCAGCCAAGAAAGTCTGGTAGCAACTAGTACCAGCCAATAAAGACTGGTAGCAGCTAGTACCAGCCACGAAAGTCTGGTAGGAACTAGTATCAGCCAATAAAGACTGGTGTGAGCTGGTAATATCAAATAAATACTGATATCACCTGGGAACAGTCAATACGGACTGGTATTACTGGTAATAGACAATACAGACTGGTATGAGCGGGTACCAGTCAAAGTCTGGTAACAGATTGTTATAGACAATACAGAGTGGTACCAACAAGTAGTAGCCAATAACGACTGGTACCAAGCTGGTACCAAGCAATAAATACTGCTAGCAGCTGGTAATAACCAGCAAATACTAGTAACAGCTGGTACAAGGCAATACATACTGGTAACAGCTGGTAGTATGCAATAAAGACTGGTAACAGCCAAGACATACTGGTAACAGCTGGTAACAGCCAATATATACTGGTAACAGCTGGTAATAACCAACAAAGACTTGGAACAGCTGGTTCCAGCCAATAAATACTGATAACAGCTGGTAGTAACCAGCAAATACCGGTAACAGCTGGTACCAGCCAATAAATATTGGTAACAGCTGGTACCAGCCAATACATGCTGGTAACAGCTGGTAATAACCAGCAAAGACTGGTACCAGCTGATGCCAGTCAATAAATACTGGTGACATCTGGTTATAGACAATAAAGACTGGTAACAGCTGGTAATAGACAATAAAGAACGGTAATAGCTGGTAATATACAATAAAGACTGGTAACAACTGGTAGCAGCCAATACATACGTGTAATAGCTGGTAATAACCAACAAAGACTGGTACCAGCTTGTACCAACCAAGACATGCTGGTAGCAGCTGGTAATAACCAGCAAATACTGGTACCAGCTGGTAACAGCCAATACATACTGGTAACAGCTGGTATTAACCAACAAAGACTGGTACCAGCTTGTACCAACCAATACATACTGGTAGCAGCTGGTAATAACCAGCAAATATTGGTACCAGCTGGTAACAGCCAATACATACTGGTAACATCTGGTAATAACCAACAAAGACTGTTACCAGCTGGTACCAACCAATACATACTGGTAACAGCTGATAATAACCAGCAAATACTGGTAACAGCTGGTAACAGCCAATACATACTGGTAACAGCTGCCAATAACCAGCAAATACTGGTACCAGCTGGTAACAGGCAATACATACTGGTAACAGCTGGTAATAACCAGCAAAGACTGGTACCAGCTGGTAGCAGTCATTATTTACTGGTAACAGCTGATACTAACCAACATAGACTGCTACCAGCTGGTGACAAACAGCCAATACAGTCTGAGTTTAAGATTGATTTTCATTTAGGAATTTACTAAAAAAAAGGCCTTTTGATTTGTCCATGATGCTTATTTTAACTAAGATTGAACATTGAAGTTGTATAAGCCAATGTGTTTGAGTTTCGGTTGTATCTTTTAGATTGATCATGTGATCATGCTAATGCACATTAATGGAGTTTGAACTAGCATTAAATTTAATTGTTTAACTTTGAAGATACTATTAGTGAAAATAGGCAGTATGATATTGATGTCGACGAGTTCGAAATGATAGAGTTCAGCAGTCATAAGATCTATTAAATGTACTTAATACCCCTTCTATGCAGCATTAAATAATGGTTAAGTATCTTATACCCCAGTCACACGAGAGCCAGAAAGGTCACCAACTATCCAGCGTCACACTCGATACATTGATTTAAAAATGCAGTTGGCACCAGGTCAGCGCCAGGTTGGCGCAAGGTCGACCGACACTGGGTCAGCGTCTCGGGTCGGTGACAGGTCGGTGACAGATCGGTGACCCTTTTGTCGCTGTAAAAGCTTGGTGTCGGTTTGGTTTTTGTCATCTGCTCACGACCTGGCGGTGACCGTTCACGACCTGGCACCAACCGCTCATGACCTGGCACTGACCTGGCATTGACCCCGAGGTGAGCTTGGCATTGCATGTGTTGGCACCACCAAGTCAGCGCCAGGTCAGGACCAGGTCGGTGCCAACTCACCAACCAAGAGGTCGGTGACCTGCCAGCAACTGGTCAGCTCCAGTCAGTGCCAGGTCGCCAACCAATGGCACAGGTCGCAAGGAGGTTGCAAGTGCAGCAGCTGCATCCTCCTTGTGACCAAGACTTTCAAAATAGACCCCGCACAGTTGGGGTCCTCGCAGCGCCGGCACGTAAGGCGGACGTAAGGTGGATGTAAGGCGAACATAAGTAGGATGTTTTGATATCGTGAATCGATCGTAATACCTCTATCACACCAAAGTAGTTCCCACTACGTTCTTGAAAATGTTGCTGAACGGTCTCAAACTGTGTGCAAATGTAATGGACATAGTAGCAACTTCTTACGGTCTGCTTATGAACGGAGTGGACAGGCTAGAGTGGAATGGTGCTCCAGAACTTTGAGCATGCCCAAAATTGTCTTGCAGCCACGTTGTACCCTGACTACCCCCTCTTTTAGAACAGGGTCGGACGGTTTGAGAACTAGTTTGGTGTGATGGGGGTGTAAGTGAACGCAGGCCTCGTGTGACTGGGGTGTGAGTTGTTCCAGTATCTGAGTTGGATCAAATATAGATAAGTGGTTTGCTTCAGAAAAATAATGTTATCCTTTACTCGAATTGCTCACGTTAACAAACCAGCTAACTGGAATATGTTTCTGTTCTTTTCAGGTATGTTGTCTATTTGCTGAACAAACGAATACAAGCTGGGGTAGGTAGGTGCCTGTATTGTAGAATTGCGATTCGTTGGATTCTTGAAAATATGAAGAGTTCAGGCGCAAAACCATGTTTTTTGTTTTTTTTGCTAAATGTATTGTATTCAGCGAATAATGTCTTTTGTCAGTGCCAGAGCACTGGTATTCAGGCCATTCATTACAATTTGTTGGTAAATAAATGACAATATCAGTTGCAATAATAACCACATGAAAAACCTGTTCGATAATAGAAGCATAATATAAATTGATTATTCATTGTAATAGTAACTGCATACAATTCCAGTTCAACATATGTATTATGCACTTGGTGAGCATGCATCAATAAATGTACAAGATGATTCCAGAATTGTCTTTAGACAGTTCTTTCTTCCTTTGCTTTCTCTCTTTTTTTTCAAAAAGATATAACATATCTCCAATACACATTTATATATTATATTGTAAATATGTAAATGGCAATCCAAAAATGCAGTTTAAATTACAGATTTTTACCTGAAAATAATTGTAGCGCTCACAAATTCCACCTTTGATATGATCCCATGGTTATACTTATAGAGCAATGAACAGAAGGGTAGGAATATAACAACAATTAACTTGTTGAAGGTTTGATTTCAATGTGTATCTCCATATTTGAATTGGCGTTTACATGGTTTTGCGCCTGAACTCTTCATATCCTAAATGAAAAATGTGATGCTTCATTCGGACTATGCAGCTTTAATCAACTAATACACCCAACATCAAAATTTTAATTTGTGAAGAACCGGCTTGACATGATCCTATTCGAGAGTATTTGTTACGACAGTCACTCGGCCCTAGCTGAGTAAGTAGTGGTTCATCTGCTGGCGCAGTCCTGCTTCGCGGATCGAGGGGTCATGCCCCCTGTCAGGGCGAGGAGTAATCGGGTAGTCATAGCTCATGCTCCATCAATTGTGTCCACGACGGGCAAAGTGCTTTATAGGGTTATAAATGATGGGTGTATCGGCAGAGCAAATGGAGTGTCCGGTCCACACCTCATATTTGCCTTACATTGTGTCCTAACAATTCACCAACAACCAGCGCCACCAAAATAAACCGGATCCAGCGGCCAGCTTTGCAGGATTTTAGCTTAAAACCACGGTTAAAACAGGGTTTTAGCCACTAACACAGGGTTTAGCCACTAACACAGGGTTTAGCCACTAAAACGTGGCTAAGAATAACAATATTCATCTCCTTTGTGCATAAAATCATGATAATATTATTATTGTTCGAAATTGATTCTGATACAGATTATACACGTTGTGTGCTCATTTTGATGGCATGGGGAGGGGTAGCAGTAATATTAAAGGTGTAAAACTTTAGCTTTGAAGAGGGGTGAAGGGTACTCCTTTGATTAGGATCTTGCTTGAGAGAGACCTTTCAATTTGACAATGCAAGCAGCACGCATGATGTGTCAACTAACGTAAAACAAGAAGCGAGTCTAGCCTTTCTTAGGATAGTAAGATTAACCTGCCTTATATAGCTTATTAAACCAATGTTCACCAATTTTAGAAGAATGATATTTTTAACTTGTGTCTGGAATTGTTCCTTCTCTTGAAACAATTCTTTTGTAATTGACGACGCGAACAAGCAGCTCATTGAATTGGATTTTATTCAATAACACAGGGTTGTAATAGTCATTAAACATTAAGTTACAATTAGGAAGTTTGTCCATCAGTTGAAAGTTGACTGAGGCCCTCAACCCCATCACCTTAGTTGTTCGTCCGTTTGAAGGGATGGGTGGGCGGCTGAGTTGGGGTGGTGAGTTGCTCGTCCGGATGCTGGAGTCGTAGTGAGGTTTGGTGGGTCTCAGGGGCCGAAGATGGGCGGCTGTGACATCAGAGGTCTTGTTAGAGACTTGGGTTCACGTAAAACCTGGTAGGGCCATGGGGGTAAGGAACCAAACCCAGGTGGCGCCACCGGGGAGACTCCTTGCGCATGCACAAATTACCCATGTGGTGAACCAACATGAACAATTTCAAGCTTTTAACTTCAAAAGCTTCTCCTAACACATTTATTGTGTGCTCATACACTCTGTGGCCGAATCGGTAGAGCGCAGGATTCCCGTGAGGGAGATCGGCAGTTCAATTCCCGGTCGAGTCAAACCAATGACATACAAAATTTATAGTTGTCACTTCCTAGCTTGGCACTCAACATTAATAGGACTGGGTAGATCAGTGCCAGGATAGTGTGAATGTAGCGAGATATCAGATCAAGGTACTGGCGGCCTGATTTCCTAGTGGGACAGCACTATAAAGTCGCCATGAGTGTGCAATGTCACAAGTCCTTACCCATCCTGATATGACAGTAGATGCTGCCCGGACGTAAAACTCCAACAAACACACAAACCTATACACCATTAAACAACTACCACTCACTAACTAACTTCCGATTTTAAACTTTGTTTTGCTAGTACAGTATAACCCCGTTAAACCAAACTTGAAGGGACCCTAAAAATTTGTTTGGATTAACCGATCATTGGTTTAACCGAACTTTGGCTTTGACTTTGACTTTGAGTAAGCGTGTATTGCACATGTAATATACAATGCATGCAGGCACTTTGATCATTGTATTTTTTATGTATATACACTATAACCCCGTTAAAGTAAGCTTGGTTAAACCAAACGGTCGGTTAATCCAAACTTTTTTCGGCGGACCAGCAAAATACTACCATTTATCATTTAAAAAATTGGTCGGGTCTCAGATGACCTTATAACCACATGAAAGTTTGGTTTAACCATACCGGAGTGGCTTTGGGTCCAACAATTTTATTTGGATTAACCAATAATTTGGATTACCGACTTTGGCTTAACCAACTTTGTTATATGATAAATGGTAGTATTTTGCTGGGCCGCCGAAAAAAGTTTCGAGTATCCGATCGTTTGGTTCACTTATTTAACTATGAGATATTAATGCCCCACTCACATACACATTAGTGGACATAGTTGAATGTAGTGGAGGCTAATGTAGTTGAACGTAGCTGAACGTAGTTGAACATAGTTGAACGTAGGTGAATGTACCAGCATCCATACTTGTCCGTGATGTTAACTTGGTAATAACATGGGTGAGACGTGATGTCCGATTTAATTGTTGGATATGTCCAAAAGACCTCTACATTAGAGGCTAAATTTGCATCCATGATGCTAACATACTCTAGTGTATGCTAGCATACTCTAGCATACTCTAGCATACTCTAGTGTACTCTAGCATGCTCTAGCATGCTCTAGCATACTCTAGCGTATTTGCACACAGCCCTGGTCACATAGCTGATAGCGGATGTGGGTGAACATAGTGGAGACTTAACATAGTTGAACGCAGTTGAACATAGTTGAACGTAGTTGAAGTTAGTGGACCACTGGTCGAGTTGAACGTAGTTGAATGTAGTTGAACGTAGTTGAATGTAGTTGAACGTAGTTGAACGTAGTTGAACGTAGTTGAACGTAGTTGAACGTAGTTGAACGTAGTTGAACGTAGTTGAACGTAGTTGAACGTAGTTGAACGTAGTTGAACGTAGTTGAACGTAGTTGAACGTTGAACATGGTTGAACGTGGTTGAACATAGTTGAACATACAGACATTTGTACCATAGCATATTTATCCGTACCGTAATGTATTTATCCATACCGTAACATATTTATCCGTACCAAAGCCTGCTGTACCTTTACGTATTTCAACGTAGTTTAACGTACTGACACCACATTTGACCCACATTAGCCTCTACTACATTCACCTACGTTCAACTACGTCCACTAACGGGGCATTACTGACACCAGCAAAGTAGTAATGTGATAGCTGTAGAAATAAAACTTGCAGAATAAATGCCACTAACTTTTCGCCATGAATACAGTAACCCTTGTTGCCGACATGAAGTTAAACCACCAGCAAGCAATCAATCAATAGACGAAAGCACGGTTCCGGGTGCGCATGCGCCGAAAACGGCGTTGGCAGCAAAGCAAAGGCATACAACCATCGATTTTGCCTATACGCGTAGGGCAAAACTTTGATTTTATTCCAAATTAATAGAAATACATAACAATTTGGCACAAACATGGATGGAAGGATGCAATATAATAATATAATGAATATGTTTAAGACACAACTCTCCATAATTAAGCATTTTGAGGCTGATGTTTACATCACCATTGATTAGCCATAAGTAATTCTTGTTCTAAATATTAAAATGTCAAATGTGTCCACAAAAACTTGTTTCAAAGAAATATATAACCAATATCTGATTAACCCTACTCATTTTCTATTTCTACATATGTCATTAACCATAGATAAATAAGATGTGCTGATTATATTGATGTAAATGCAATGCTGGATAATAGATTAATATCTTAGTTTATTATATATCTTTTTTTAGTTAGTGTTCTATGTTTCAAACAAGAGCTGAGATGAGCTGAAACTAGCACATTTCAAAACTGCACCCAGTGTATTAGCATGTGCCATGTGCTTCTGGTGGGTTTGCTTTGCTCTGATGCATCCCACAATGCACTGGAACGGTGATGTAGTCTATAGTAGCTGCAGGAAGTTTGTCCCACAATAAAATAGAACAAGTTCTACAACCACCTACTGACGAAACAATATCTCACCTGATCTTGGGCGCAGTCACTGCTTGCTGTGTTCTGGCACAAAAAGCAAAAGACTGGCCAGAAAAGATGGTAAATATTACAAATACGGAAACTAGCCCTACTAAGTACTAAGGAATTCTAAATGACTATCACCATAGGGCGCAGTCCGTCTGGGTATGTGTACTGGCACAAACCAAAGCAGAACAAGGCAGGCCACAGTCAAGCATCCGAATCACCCTGAAATATAAAATGGCTAACCATACAACACAGCCATCCCACCTAGTCGCAGTCCTGAAGGGTCCAGGGTTGTTCTGGCACACTGGTGTACTATCTAAGGAAAGGATGCTGTAATAAACCACAATGGGATGGGATCCTCTCCCACAGGCCTGTATGTCATCTACGTAGATGTACATAGTAGGCTAAGCTATCATATACAGGTTAGGAAAAAACTTGAAAATTTAAAAAAAACTAATATAGAAACTACTAACACCCAAAACCGCAAATGTTGGCCTGAGAAAGATCAAGTAAAGACTCCTGAGTGCGGGACCAGACCAATCCAGTATCACAGCTGTCCAGCGTTGAAAACAAGCACCCTCACCGGAGCTTATGCGTAATGGGCAGAATACAAAACTTGTCACACAAAAAAGAAGAAAAAAAAGGTGTTACTCCTCCGAGTGAGGCTATAATGGATCGTATTAGACCAGGGAGTCATACCTAGTTCTCTGCACTTTACTGGAATACGCTTTCAAAACTGATGATTTTTATTGAGCTGAATGCTGTCAGTTTCCCTGGAAATCAATCGAACCACTTTGATAAAACCAACCCAGACAGTATAGCATAAATCAGTCCAAAGCCACTGATGAGCTGAGTGAGTTGATGTGTGTATGTATTGTTGTTTTTTTTGTTAGGGTTTGATGACCCAGCAACATCTAAATTTAAGGGCATATCCCTGTCCTGATATGACCTTAGATGTTGCCAGGACGTAACACTCCAACAACCAACCATCTAAGGGAATATGACCATGCAGACGCGATGGACGAATGAGTTTAGCGTCCGTCTCCCAATTTGCTAGATAGTGGGACTCGAACCCACGGGTTCGAACCCTGGTCGGGTCAAACCAAAGACTTACAAATTGATACTTGTCGCTTCCTAGCTAGGTACTCGCCATTATTAGGATAGGGCAAGATCTGATGGGCTCAGTGTCAGGATAATGTGACTGACTGGGATATCATGGCAGTGTGCTGGTGGCATGGTCTCTCAGTGGGGCAGTACTATAACGCCACCATGAGGGCACATTATCAAAAGTCTGTACCGTCCTGATATGACCTTAGATGTTGCCAGGACGTAAAACAACAACCAACCATACTTAACAGAAGAATATCAATAATACCAACCCACGCAGGGGGGAGGCTAATGACTAACACGTGTATATGCATAAACAATACCCGTAGCCTACTCATAGAGGTGGAAAATGACTTCACCAAAATCCAGCAACCGGAAATGCAAACATACATATGGGGGCCGCCATTTGTATACTCGCTTTGAATCGCGTAACGACAGCGATTGGTTAATAATATACTCGTGCTGATATATAAATAAATAAATACTTTTCCGAGAGTTTAGCGGGGGTCGGTACTAAGCATTGCTTATTCATATTACACTAAAATAGTTAAAAGTAGACATCGGCTGTTGGGGGTCCCACACTCAACACACACATGTCTGTCTATACACCACAATAGACACACACGCTGATGGGTTGTTAGTAATGCTGATTTCCTTGTCAGTTATCTTCTGGTGGGTTTGTTCCCCACTATTGGTTTGGGTTTTAGATGGTTACCGGAGATAGGAACAAACCCACAGCCACACTATTTAGGAAGGTATTGGACTCGCTTCAGTCAAGAGGGACTGGGCGCGGTAGCCGAATCGGTAGAGTTTGGGCCTCGCGAGCGGGAGATCAGGAGTTTGGTTCCTCGTCAAGTCAAATCACTGACTTACAAAATTGATACTTGTCGCTTCCTAGCCTGGCACTCTGCATTAATAGGTGGGCTGATTTCTCAGTGGGGCAGCACTATAAAATCGCCATGAGTGTGCACTGTCACAAGTCGGTGCCCAGGACGTATAAAGTACCCATTACTGCGCACTGTTACAACTGTTCGCTGTGGCAGAGTGGTTAGTCTCTGACTTTTTGTCGAGGTCGGACTCCTAATCTGAAGGTCAGCAGTTCGATTCCCCGTGCCCCCAGCTCTGCCAATTTGGATTTCCACCGCTGTGTATAACTTACAGCGTCATCAAAGGCCGGTTGCTCTCATACCATGTCTATGTGGTGTGGGAGGTTAAAAATCCCTTGGGTCGGTAAAAGTGTAGGCTCGGGCTTTCTATCGACCAGCAGTGGAATGAGGAAGACCAGTCGTCTATGACTGAAATTTCCCCTGCTTAAACAACTAATGGACCAACAAATAAAAAAAAAAATAGGCAGTATAAATCTTCAAGAAAAAACAATTTTGCCGAATGTAAAACTCCAACAACCAACCAATCAATCAATAGTGGCTGCCTCAAGATTTGCTTCTTGTTGTTTTTTTCTTTATGATGTGCTTATACTGTCCATAGCCCCTCGGCGCAGCCCAGTTTGTGGGCCGTGACCTATCACGTGCCCTTCTGGGGTTTTGCCCCAGGGTGTTTTCAGGGTCTCCGTTTTTTTTTTACATATATATTGTTCTATGGTTTCAGATCGGGAGTCTCTGTTTTCTCATTCTGTATTTCTTATTGTGAAAGTTGCCGTACTTAGCTTAGGTACCAATTTGAAAAGAAAGTATAATCCTTATACTTGGGACGGGGCGACCGAAATGGCTAGAGCGCTGGCTCCACAGCTTGTGAGTCACTCCAGTCATACCAATGACTTACAAATTTTATACTTGTCGCTACTTAGTCTGGCACTCAGCATCACTAGGATAGGACAAGGGCTGGTTAGCTCAGTATCAGGATAATGAAAGGAGTGGAAAATCGGGTCATGGTGACCTGGACTCCCAGTGCGGCAACACTATAATGTTGCCATGAGTGCACACTGTCACAAGTTGGTACCCATCCTGATATGACCTCAGATGTAGCCAGGATGGAAAACTCCAACAACCAACAAACCAAATTAGTTTATTTTGTAGGCTTCAAATGTATTGTGATACCATTTTAAACTGTGAAGTGTTTAATGTGGAATTCTTAGAGATAGTTATTTACGACTCAACATCCATTGCTCATAAAATATCTCCTTGATGCCAACATCATGATATATGTAGCTTGTAAACAACTGCATTGTGACCCACCTACAACAGACTAGTCATACTCTGCTATAGACAGAAGACTTTATGTGATTGTTAAAATTAGTCGCAATGCTCGTCTTGTGTTTGATTCAAAGGGATCCACTCTCCGCCACCACACCTGAACCATTCACAACACTATCGCATTCACACCCTGCGTCCCTCCTCCATTATAATGGGGGCCCTCCACGACCGACCACCACTTCCCAGTGAGCCAACACAGCGACCACGCCTCCAGTGTCTTGAGTCGCCCCTTATCGAATCACATTTACGACAATAAAACATTCAAAACAAAAAGAATCATTATCTATGCTCTAAGAAGACACCATTTTGAAAAGAAATCCGTGTTCTGCAAACCCCCGCAGAAGAGTGCCTGGGATTACAAAGAAGGGAGACGGACACTAACAATTCGCTGATGGTTCTGCAAGAAGTCGCTAACCTTGTCTTAACCACGGAACACGGGCCTCACTCACCCTCACTCCTTGTAGTCCTTCCTCCTCCCGGTCCTACAGCCTCCACGTCAGCATCCATCCTTCTTCCCCGTGTCACTCTCGTCCACTCACATCCATCCCTCTTTGCATATATCCCAGCAACACTCCCCCTCCCAACCCCCGCACCCTTCAACCCCTCCACCCCCCCACGCCTCCACCCCTCCACCCCTCCACCCCTCCACCCCTCCACCCATCCACCCATCCACCCATCCACCCATCCACCCATCCACCCACCCACCCCTCCACCCCTCCACCCCTCCACCCTTCCACCCCTCCACCCCTCAACCCCTCAACCCCTCAACCCCTCAACCCCTCAACCCCTCAACCCCTCAACCCCTCAACCCCTCAACCCCTCAACCATCACCCATCATCAACCCACCCATTCCACCCATCCACCATCCACCCATCCACCCATCCACCATCCACCCATCCACCCATTCCACCCCTCCACCATTCCAACCCTCCCCATCACCATCCAACCCACACAATCACCCATCCAACCCATCCACCATCCACCCCCTCCACCCATCCACATCCACCCATCCACCATCCACCCATCCACCCATCCACCCATCCACCCATCCACCCATCACCCACCACCCATCCCAACCCATCCACCCACAATCCACCCATCCACCCATCCACCCCTTCACCCATCCCCCATCCCACCCTCCACCCATCCACCCCATCCACCCATCCACCCATCCACCCATCCACCCATCCTCCCATCCACCCATCCACCCATCCACCCATCCACCCATCCTCCCATCCACCCTGCTTAAATCTTTCTGTATCCTCACCCAGTTTCCACCCTCCCACACTGCTTCTCCTCTAGATCAACCCACCCACACTGCTCCTCTTCCTCTATCCTCACCTATTCTGCATTCCAACCCTCCCACACTGCCTCTCCTCTAGACCACCCAGTCTGCACCCCCCTCCTTCCACACTGCATCTCCTCTAGATCAACCCTCCCACACTGCTACTCTTCCTCTATTCTCAGCCACCCTGATGAATCTCATTGGTTACCAAGTTTTGCGGCTGCGCACCGTGACTGAAGGGAACGCGTGATCTGTCTATGTAGAGGAAAGGCGAAAGCGGGACAAATGTGATTTGTATTCTATGAACTGCCTTTCTCAATTGGCAGCGGTAGTGATGGCTCAAGCAGGAAGTGTCAGTAGCCAATTTCGTCACTCAATTATATCCACAGAGATGGCATCTCTAATGGCCATACAGTCACAACTCGGTATTTACCCTACCTCTATTTCACATGGGGTTTACCAGTTCATGAATATAAGCGTGATTCTTGCCCTTATTTGATAAAGATTTGATCAATATTTACGTGTAAGTGATTATCCGGATATTATTTTTGGAACAGGAATTGTATCATTGTATATAGTTGTGAGGTTTATGGAATCAGTATATGCGTGTATTGCTGGTATAAGTGCTTGCCTGAGAGGTCAGTGCAGAGTACTACACTTGTCGCTACCTAGCCTGGCACTCGACATTGCTTTGTTTGTTTGTTGTTGTCCTAGCAACATCTAAGGTCATATCAGGATGGGTACCGACTTGTGACAGTGCACACTCATGGTGACTTTATAGTGCTGCCCCACTGGGAGACCAGGCTGCCACCACCAGGCCACCACCACCATGACCTGATATTCCACTCAGTCACATTATCCTGACACTGAGCCAACCAGTCGCCTGACTAGGAAATGACAAGTATCAATTTTTATGTCATTGGTTTGACTCAACCAGGATTCGAACCCATGAACACATGGGTTCGGATCCCCCCAATCTCCCAAAACAGGAGACAGACGCTCAACTTAGTCGGCCATCACGTCTGGTCTCATCCTTTTAGAAAACTCGACCACCATCTTCACGCTGTCCATCGTCCTACACGGAGGCAAGTTAGAGCAAGTTAGAGCGGAAATGGTGCTGATGTTAACAGGAAGTAGCCCTACCAGCTCTGATTGTGACCTCTGACTACATTTTCGGATCGGTGTTTAGGTGGTTTTGCACCTGAACTCTTCATATCTAACTTAGATACTGACACACTTATTAAGCATTTGTTGCCACATAGAATGAGTCAATTTAATAGAACCTGTTATGGCCGAAGCCTATGATGTCAGAGTTTTGGTTAGATAAACATTCACCCGGTACTTGTAGTACACGGGTGAAGGACAACGTAATGTAAATACGGGCGAAATAGCTTTAGTATGGAACACAAAGTACAATGCCTGGCTCCAGTGTCAAATGGTTACTTATATCGGCACAGAGTTGGTGAAATGGGAGAGAATGCAAAAAGATAAGATGGCGGCACTAGAACGCCATCCATTTCACTTTTAAATCTTATTAAACCAGATGTTTTATTATATTTTTCAACTCAAAGGTAGCAGGGAAATATGAAGACATATACAAAGAATAAATGGTGCTTCTTAGATTGTGAAATTAGCCTCCCTAAAGACTCATTTTATTAGCCCGATTTTTCGACCGTTTTTATATAAGGCTGGTCTTCACCCGTGTACTGCGAGTACCGGGTGAATCCTTTATCTAAGTTTTGGCATGCTTACCAAAATTAATTTTGCATGTTTGCGATTCAAATATCTCAGATGTTAGCCATTCGAAATCTAAGTTATCACAACCAAAAGTAAGGTAGATTATAACAATCAATTTAATATATTTATCTCAACAAAATGGCCGAAACTCAAAACCATCGGATTATGCAACTTTAAATATAGGCGGCCTTGCCCCTCTAAAAAGCCTCATTTGTGTATACTACTCAGAAGCGATAAACTAGGCAAATATGACCATTGCCAGCATTAAACCGCCATTTCTAAACTACTACCTATCCAGAGCTATCTTTGTTGTTCGGCTCAGTGGCTGTTGGCCTAATCGGCAGAGCGCGGGCCTCGCGGGCCGGAGTTCACGAGTTCGATTCCCGGTCGAGTCAAACCAGTGACTTCAAAATTGATACTTTTAGCTTCCTAGCTTGGCGCTCAGCATTAATAATAATAATAGGATATCTCAAGGACTGGTTAGCTCAGTGTCAGGTTAATGTGACTGAGTGCGATATCAGGTCATGGTGCCAGCAGTGTGATTTCCCAGTGGGGCAGCACTATAAAAGTTGCCATGAGTGCGCACTGTCTGTCACAAGTCAGTAACTGTCCTGATATCACCTTAGGTGTCACTCGGGCATAAAACAACAACAAACAAACAAAACAAATAAAGTCACCCTTAATTAGGCCCCTAAGGAATTCCCTAAAATAGGGAGTTTCATTTGGGAGCCATCTTGTATGAGAAACCAGTATGATCACAATTTAATTTACTTTTGTTTGTACTGAACTATTTAAAACATGTGGTCTTTGGTTTTTTTTTGTTGTACATTAGTTGTTTAAGCAGTGGAAATTTCAGTCGCAGACGACTGGTCTTCCACTGCTCCTTACCCTATCCTAGTAATGCCGAGCATCTGGCTAGGAACCGACAAGTATCAATTTTTAAGTCATTGGTTTGACTCGACCAGGATTCGAACCCACGATCCCTTGATCTACCAACACGGGAGACGGATGCTCTAAGTCATTCGGCCATCCCATCTGTTAATAACTTTTGTTTCATTAAAATGTGTAAATATATATCTCTATTCCAACAATGGCTGGAAGACCCAATGACTCGGGTCCCTCGGCATTATTAGGATAGGGCAGTGTCAGGATAATGTGACTGAGGGAGATATCGGCTCATGATCCCGGTGGCCTGATTTCCCAGTGGAGCAGCACTATAAAGTTTCCATGAGTGCGCACTGTCACAAGTCAGTTTCGTCCTGATATGACCTTATTGTTGTTGAAGAATTATACTGCCTATAATGGATAAGTCTGAATAGACTATTTTTCACCATTAGACAGTTTGTCGATAGAAAGCCCGAGCCTACACTTTTACCGACCCAAGGGATTATTAACCTCCCACACCACATAGACATGGTATAAGAGCAACTGGCCATTGATGATGCTATAAGTTAATCACAGTGGTGGAAATCCAAATTGGCAGAGGTGAGGGGCATGGGGAATCGAACCACTGACCTTCAGATTAGGAGTCTGACTTGGAAAAAGTCAGACACTCTAACCACTCTGCCACAGAGAACACCACATTATATGTTGCCAGGACATAAAACTCCAACAACCAACCAACTAATCTGTGCGGATAGAACAGGGTCACGTGACATCTAGGGACGTTACGTGACGTGCTCACATCACAAAGCAGTGACACGTCATTGACATAACGAGGTAACAGCGATGTCAACCTCATTCGCGAATGTCAATATTGTTGAGGCGATTGAGTTAGTGAATGATGAGGTGTGAGAGAGGTGGCCCTTAGAGGTCCGAACCCAGTGTTACGATGGTTGGTTGGTTGTTGGAGTTTTACGTCCTAGCAACATCTCTCTGTGTTACTATGATGTTTGTTTGCTGTTGCTTTATGTCCTAGCAACATCTAAGGTCATATCAGGACGGGTACCGACTTGTGACGGTATGTACCAACATAACACAACACCAATGTGGTCATGTTGCATCAACACACCCCAACACCAATGGACATAATCAACATCCGGAGCAGTCTGCATAGAGCCGGGTTGTTTGTTTGTTGTTGTTTTACATCCCAGCAACATCTAAGGTCATGTCAGGATGGGTACCGACTTGTGACAGTATGCACTCATGGCAATTTTATAGTGCTGCTCCACTGGGAAATCGGGCTGCTGGCACCATGACCCGATATCCCACTCAGTGACATTATCCTGACACCGAGCTAACCAGTCCTTGCCCTATCCTAATAATCCCGAGCACCAGGCTAGGAAGCGACAAGTATACATTTTTAAGTCATTGGTTTGAGTCGACCGGGAACCTAACTCATGAACTCCCAATCTTCCGCACGCGAGGCCTGTGCTCTACCGATTCGGCCACCGTGCCCGGTGTGTGTTACTATGATCTGCAATAGGAAACATTGCGCCTAGAGTGGGACTCGAACCCACATCTCATGCATTCCAGGCCAGTGTGCTCACCTTTACACCACCTAGGCTCTCAAATGTCACTACTCAATCCATGCCCACCTGTCTATATGGCCTCTTTCCTAAGAGGTCACTGGGCGCGGTGGCCGAATCGGTAGAGCACAGGCCTCGCATGCGGAAGATCGGGAGTTTGCGAGTTTGGTTCCCGGTCGAGTCAAACCAATGACTTAGAAATTGATACTTGTCTCTTCCTAGCCTGATGCTCGGCATTATTAGGATAGGGCAAGGGCTGATTAGCATGGTGTCAGGATAATGTGACTGAGTGGGATATCGGGTCATGGTGCCGGCAGTCTGATTTCCCAGTGGGGCAGCACTATCAAATTGCCATGAGTGCATACTGTCACACGTCGGTACCCATCCTGATATGACCTTAGATGTTGCTAGGATGTAAAACAACAACAAACAAACAAACCTAAGAGGTCATTGCTTATCTACCTTGAAAGAAGACATAGACTAGCTGCACGCCTCTCCATTGCTGTTGTTCTTTTGTGTAGCAATCATACAGAGACACTAGAAAGGTCACATGGCCAGCTATTTGGGGCGCATTACCTTGAGACGGTTCTACAACCTTTGTCACCTGATTATATTGCCAAACGATAATTGCTATTGCAAGCCAACACTTTCCCTGCTGGGACTTGTGCCAGCCGAATAGATTGCCCGCACAATGATCGAGAGTATGGACACTAAGATATGCACACATAGACATCAACACACACACTCACAAGCATACACATGTGTACACATGTACGCGCACACTACCACATGCACATTTACACGCACTCACATGTATATAATATATATATGAGACTGTCTCAAAAGGTGCTAAGCCATAAGGGACAAAACTTTGTCCATTGTAACAATCAACATACTATCTGCTTATGCATTTGCTCAGGATAAACTGATTTGTTTTTTTACATGGTGTTTCATAATCCCAATAGAATACATATTGATTTGAAGCAAATGTCCTTCAGTGTAACCGTTTCTGTGCTGTTTTGGGTCAATCGTTGCAATGGACAAAAAAAAAGAGTTATCACCTGTTGAGACAGGCTCATATATATATATATATATATATATATATATATATATATATATATATATATAATATTTATATATATATGTGATGTATAACGATTAAGGGTTAATTATTACTTTATTTGTTATACTCCGTAAGACAAACACTGTACAGGTGGCTCCACCTACCCTCCTCACCTCCACCGGATGTAGACCAGTGTCAGTTGCACCAGAGGATGTTTTCTTTTCTTTATGGGCAAGGGCCTATAATCCTTGCCAGAGATTAAACTACTCAACCCACTACCTCAATGTTTCTCCCTAATTTGTACTGGAGATATGTTTATATATATATATATAAAGTCTTTGCTACAGTACAATGATAAGACAAGACAAGGAAGTGGGTTGAGATGATATATTCTCTGGCTTAGGGGATATGATGCCCTAGCCTAATAAAATAAAAAATTCCAGTGCGCGAGTGACAATATTCGCGGCACTGGGGGGTGGCGCCAGCTGTCCCACCCAGGGGAGGGGCCACCCATAAAGTAGTACACAGAATCAGGGTGGCCAGTAGGGGATATTCCCTTACGCGCCTTTATACTCGCATAAGTTTTATACATCACATATATATCAGTGAGGATGCCCCAGAGCTAGCACAGAATCCAACAAGCACACACGATTTAGCTTTAGCTGGGGCCCGAGTCCTACAGTCTGGCATCTTTTAATCAGAATTTCAAAATGCTGAAACTCTGTAGTTGAGAATATTTGTTACAGTTGCATAGTCCGATGGTCTTAAGCTTCTGGCATTTTCTGAGATAACTATATTCGGTTTATCGCTATAATCAACCTTTTTTTAGTTTGAAGTAAACTTTTTTTAAATGGCTAAAACATGTCAAATTAATGTTGGCAAGCACGCCAAAACTCTGACACCATAGGCTTCTGCAGTAACAGGTTCTATTCAATAACTTTCAATATTCTCATATCTTTGGCGACGAATGTTTGATAAATGCACTGGCGTCTAAGTAAGATATGTAGAATCCAATTTAGGGAATTGTTTCGATTTTGAAAATTTGATGTTTTCATTTTATGTGTTGTATCTTACCCTCCCTCACTACCCCCCCCCCCTCCTACCCGGCTCCCTCTGCTCTGGGGGTGGGGCATGGGGGGAGTGGGGATCTGATAAGATTAGGATAGACTTGCTGAGTGTGTGTCTGCCCCCTGCTGTTCGCTAAAGGAATGATGAGGCCTAATTTGTGACGCGAACCAGAGCAAAGTGGGGGACTGTGCCCAGAGGCCACAAACACTCAGAGAACTTAATGAGCAATGAGTGATTCATGTAAATAAGCCAGTGGTCCACAACTGGGTCATCAAAGGTTGTGGTGTGTGGTGTCCTGTCTGTGGGAAAGTGCATATAAAAGAACCCCCTTGCTCGTTATTGGAAAGGGTAGCCTATCTGGTGGCAGTGGGTTTCCTCCGGAGTTATGTCAGAGTGACCATATATGTTTGATGTCCAATAGCAGATGATATGAAAATCAATGTGCTCTAGAGGCGTTGTTAAAGCTGCATAGTCCGATGAAATATCAAATTTTCAAAACCAAACCAATTATCTAGATTTGATTTTATATATCTAACTTAGATACTGATGCACTTATTAAGCATTTGTTTCTATGTAGAAGGCAATACTGAGTCAATTTACCAGAACCTGGTACTGCAGAGGTCTATGGTGTCAGAGTTTTGGGAAGCTTGCCAAAACTAATTTTCCAGGTTTGCGCCCAAAATATCTCAAAAGTTTACCATTTAAAATAAAAGTAACTTTGAACTTGTGTAAAGTCGATACTAGTGATCGATCTAATATATTTATAAAATACAGAAATTCAAAACCATCAACTTTAAATAAAACAGACTTTAGTTTGATCCATGTAATTATTTACTGCAGTCATCGTGGTATACAGCCTTCCCTCCAGGCAGCAACACTGGCTGAAAGAGTGCGTCTACCTCAGTATATATCACAAGTCACTGAGTGTGGCTTTAGCGGTAGTATCAGCCAAGTAGTATAGATGCGTGTTAAGCTAAAAGATTGGTCCACCCCATCATAAATCACAGTTCAGTTACTACGGCTCAGTCGTGTAGTATCAACCAAGTATGTGTGTTCGCGACCAGATGGGATGAACGAATGAGTTCAGCATCCGTCTCCCGTTTGGGTAGATCATAGGATTCGAACGTATGGGTTCGGACCCTGGTCAAGTAAAACCAATTACTTAAAAATGTATACTTGTCGCCTCCTAGACAGGCGCTCGGCATTATTGCGATAGGGCAAGGACTGGTTGGCTCAGTCTCAGGATAATGTGACAGAGTGGGATCTCAAGAGTGAGTGGGTTGCCAGGAATAGGTAAAAGAGTTTCCCATTACATCACAAATAACGGGTCACTGTCTATGGCTTATATGTGTCATATTGTAGATGTGTGTCAAGAATAGGTAAAAGATTGTTCCACTAAATCATTAATAACGGGTCACTGTCTATGGCTTATATGTGTCATATTGAAGATATGTGTCAAGAATAGCTAAAAGAGTGTTCCACTACATCATAAATCACAGGTCATTCACTGTATATGGCTTATATGTGTCCTATTGCAGATATGTGTCAAGAATAGGTAAAAGAGTGTTCCACTACATCATAAATTACGGGTCACTGTCGATGGCTTATATGTGTCCTATTGCAGATATGTGTCAAGAATAGGTAAAAGAGTGTTCCACTACATCATAAATCACGGGTCAATATCTATGGCTTATATGTGTCCTATTGCAGATATGTGTCAAGAATAGGTAAAAGAGTGCTCCACTACATCATAAATCACGGGTCACTGTCTATGGCTTATATGTGTCATATTGTAGATATGTGTCAAGAATAGGTAAAAGAGTGTTCCACTACATCATAAATCACGGGTCACTGTCTATGGCTTATATGTGTCATATTGTAGATATGTGTCAAGAATAGGTAAAAGAGTGCTCCACCACATTAGTCACAGTTCAGCGACTACGGCTTCAGTGGTGTAGCATCAACCAGTCTGTATTACATTGGCTGTATTCGACTGGGCCTTTCTATATGAATATCAAAATATTTCTTTACAAATTCCTATTCGCTTGGGACCGGAAGTGGGTTTCTATACATATGATTCGTATGTGTCTTGTCGCTCCATCCACAAGATCATGTGGTGTATTTCAACATGGTTGATATGGAAAGGTTGAGAGATTCAGTAGCTTCAGCCAATCAGAGCTGTTCTTTTCGATTGGAGATGGTGGCACCCATAGGGGGCAGCTATTTGCAATGGACACAAATTGCTCTAATTGGCTCTTTTCCATAGCAAAGGCTGCCCCCATAGGGGCAGCCATCTGCTTAGTACCACCAGGTGGCTGCTACAGCTATACCTGACTGAGTCTGCGATTGGCTCCTGCCCATATGGTGGTTCTGTGTTCAGTACCACCAGGTGGCTGCTACAGCTATACCTGACTGAGTCTGCGATTGGCTCCTGCCCATATGGTGGTTCTGTTCAGTACCACCAGGTGGCTGCTACAGCTATACCTGACTGAGTCTGTGATTGGCTCCTGCCCATATGGTGGTTCTGTTCAGTACCACCAGGTGGCTGCTACAGCTATACCTGACGGAGTCTGTGATTGGCTCCTGCCCGTATGGTGGTTCTGTTCAGTACCACCAGGTGGCTGCTACACCTATACCTGCTGGAGTCTGCGATTGGCTCCTGCCCGTATGGTGGTCCTGTTCAGGACCACCAGGTGGCTGTTACAGCTATACATGACTGAGTATGTGATTGGCTCCTGCCCATATGGTGATTCTGTTCAGTACCAGCAGGCGGCTGCCACAGCTTTACCTGGCTGAGTCTGTGATTGGCTCCTGCCCGCCGGGGACACGGCCTAGCAGCTAATGAAGGCCGGCGATGGAGCCATCACACGCGGCAGACCTGGAACCGGCAGAGGGGAGGGGGAGGGGGGAGGGGGAGAGGAGATAACTGACACTCATAATCATTATCAGTCAAAGTCAATCGATAAGTTTTCTTTTGTTTTAAATTTGATTTTATATTCATAGAGTATTTATTCTTCCCATAGTGATTAAGCTCCTTCGCTGGACAGCTATGAAGCTGGTTTGATACGTATATTTGTATTTGCTTATGTTAGTTTCTATGCTAATTCTGCATGTCTCTTATCATTGGTTCTTTTGGAAATCGTTTGTATCCATTAAGAATCAATGCACATTGTTCTCAATCAGTCATCACTTTGGCATGTCTGAATTTATTCACGATTCACATTATTTGTGTAAATTGCAAATACCGGGTAGTCTGTCCTGATATGACCTTAGATGTTGCCAGGACATAAAACCCCGACAACCAACCAAGCACTGAAGGCCCATTCCCTCTGAGCTGACAACTGTGATATTCTAACGAATAAAAGTGTTTTGTCATCAAGCAGAAATGGCGGCGAGAGGTGTAGGCGTGGACGGTGTGGAGTGTGGGGTATGGGTGTGAGTGTGGGTGTGGGTGTGGGGGTGGTGCTGTGGGGTGTGGTGATGTGGGGGTGCGGGTGGGG
>CM059195.1:78015477-78041966 GCA_030323885.1 Branchipolynoe longqiensis
AGATTTGATTAATAACAGGCCTCGACTGCGGTCTATTCAACATCTACTACGCCATTTGGTTTAAAGTTTTGGTTTAAAGTTTGGTCTAAAGTCACAACACGCACAATGCCGGCAACAAAGAAGGCCCGCTCCAAACGTACCCGAGATTCCACTCCACCTCGGACTGCAACTACAACACCAAAGAAACAGAAAAAAGGGCGAGGAAGACCGAGGTCAGTTGTCATTTCTTCCATTACCGCACCTGTCAAACTTCGTTCAAGCCGTACCGTGGAACGGCGCGAAGAGAGCAATGGTAGTACTGATTCTGTCCCAGGGACACCGACAAGGGAAGATAAGGGGAATTCACAGGCTTCTCTTGCATTTGTTCTTGCGGGGATACAGAGGCAAATCTCTGACTTGTCAGAGGGGTTCGACGCGCGAATCGACGAGATAACAAAGAGGGTCGACAGCCGCCGGAGATCTAGATCTCCCACTCCACCACGCAGCGACAGAACAAAGAGAGTCAACAGGCGACAGAGGTCAAGATCGCCCACCCCAACACGCAGTCACAGACACCTATCGCCTCGCGCTGCCGTGTCACCTCAAGGCACCCCGGACGGTGCAGGCAGACACAGGCCCCGCAACCGTACGTGTACAAGTTCACCATCACCTCGTCACACAGGCAGACATCACGACGGCCAAGAGGCCGACGACAGACGGAGAAGATCGGGAAGTGAGGTCGCATCCCATAGACCCGACCGGCATCATGATCGTGAACATAACGACAGGCGATACCAGTCCAACCCCAGCCTTTCAGTTAATATGGACAACAGTGATGTGGCACGAAGCGACGCGGTCAATGAATTACTCGTCGCGGCCGGCTCGGCACTGGGAAAACGCAGAGGTACCAATATCCTAGCGCCTCACAGATATGTCATAAGGGGAAGTCGAAATGAGAGGATTGGGTTGGAGGAGGCATCGTGGCATGAGTATTTTGCGGCTTTGTACAGAATGTCAAAGGACAAGAAACTACCTTACGGCTGGTCGGACCAGATTGGTGAACATATGTACCAGCTCTCGGTCATGGCCGCCAACTGGGATTGGCATACGTGCCGACAATGGTCGGAGACTGTGTTTACAATGATTGCAGACGGACGCCTTCCAAAGGGCTGGAAAGATGCATACGCGATCAAGGATGTCCAGCGGGACGTCTGTGCCATCGGGAACAGGGTGGAAAAATCAAAGCAAAATTCACGCAGTGCCCGACGAAATGATGGGGCGACAACTGCGGCATCAGCCGCAGGTTCTGAGGGGAAAGCCAGCACCGACCACACACGCCCGTCATACGACAGAGAAGTCGACGGAAAGCCGTGCAACCAGTGGAACTGGGGTGAAGATTGCGGGTTTCCGACATCGCATGGCTTGCAGCCGGACAGGAAAGCCCACTTGTGTGCCTGGTGTGCCAACAAATATAAGCGCGCTAACGCACATCAAGAAAAGGTATGCTTCAATAAGAAAAGGTATTTAGATAGAGTAAATGGTCCAGCAAAAGAAAAGAAGGATTTTTAGGTAGCGGTTGTACTGATCCCGCGCAGTTCAACTTGCAAGCACCAAGAAATAATGCAGGAATCGAAGTTACAGAAGCCTCCATTAACGTACAAGAAAAATGTGAACGGGGTAAATGTAACAGTACTAGCACCGTGCAAGGGAAGTGTGAATGGGGTAAAGTTGACAGTACTATCGCTGAAGGCAGTAACAGCATACAACAGTTAAGAAAGCGTAAAAGTGACATGGATACTCAAACAACACATAAGCGTCATGCATCTGCACCAACACTCGCAGAGCAAGAGATGAACATCGACTCATCCACATTCATCCGCTGCGAGGCAGCCAAAATCAACGACAACTTCATACAACCACAGGCGGCGGCACATGACGTCACCGCTACACGCGAGGAGCGGGCAGAGGGTATGAAGGTCACGTCAATCACAGCGCACGCGGGGAGCCGAGATGACACCGTTACCAAGGGCGACGGCGGCGAGGCCGGTGACCTAGATGGCCGCATCGTGCGTCATTGTAGCAACACCGTAGACGGGCCAGACAGCGCGGCAGGCGCTGCCGGGGTCGTTGTAGGCGGTGCACACGTTCATACGGTGACCCAATGTGAATTATATAACAAGGCGAAACAGCTATTTCACGGAAGCCCACCACGTTGTGATGATAGGCCTTTGGACAGACTCCTAGTAGAGGATCACGTCGATACGGATGGGATCGATCACATACTCGACATGATATCGGTCGACCAAACTCCTCACTATGACCCACCTCATACCCCGGCCACATACAGGCATACCCTAAATACCCTCTGGCCGTTCACTGATGACAAACTTTGGGTAAATCACCGTGAGTACATGGCAACTTACACCCAGGTTCGTTTGTCAGCCATTCCAAACTACATTGGCCAGCGCATAGCAATACCCTCGGGGCTTAAAATCAGGGCTTGGAGGAAGTTGCTCAGGGATTACCATGATAAACAGCTCCCTAATTTCTTGGAATTTGGGTGGCCTGTGGACTATACCGCTGACAAGCCTCCAGTATCATCAAAGGCGAACCACCACACGGACACTGAAAGCGTAGCCCACATGCAGAGTTACATTGACACGGAGCTCGGGCATGGCGCAATGCTGGGTCCTTTCAAGGAGTTTCCCTTCACTCCCTGGACCCAGGTCAGCCCTCTCATGACTCGGGCAAAGCAGAGGTCCAATAAAAGGAGGATCATAGTTGACTTGAGTTTCCCCGGTGGAGCGAGTGTAAACGCAGGCATCAGGAAGGCTCAATACCAGGGACAGCCAGCAACATACACCCTCCCGGGCATCCTCGATTTGGCGGATGAGGTGACCAGAGTGGGACAGGGAGCTTTCATATGGTGTGCAGACCTCGCCAGGGCGTATAGGCAACTCCGGGCCTGCCCACTTTCTGCCCCATTGCTGGGCATAACTTTAAACGGGAAAATCTACATTGACATTTCCCCTCCATTTGGCTGTCGCACGTCCTCCATCACATGTGCCCGCACAACAAATGCGGTCGTCTACTTAATGAGAAAGCGCGCCCATCATGCTTTATGTTACTTAGATGACTTCGTGGGGGCGGCGGCGACGAAGGGAGAGGCTGAGAAGGCTTACTTGGATTTGTTCCGCTTGGCCAAGTACTTGGGTCTCGATCTCGCTCTGGACAAGTGCCACCCTCCCTCCACCGAGGTCGAGTGGCTGGGTTTCACAATTTCTACGAAGAATATGACCGTAAAAATCCAAGAAGAAAAACTACAACAAGTAATAAATGAATGCCAGGCATGGAAAGACAAAAAGTTTGCTTCCCGCCGAGACTTACAACGACTGGTGGGGAAACTACAGCACGTTGCAAAATGTATCCGACCGGCGAAAAGATTCATGTCCCGTATCCTGGCAGCACTCAGAGCGGCACCTTACAGGGGCAAACACGCGGTACCAGAGGACTTGAAGCTCGATGTCTCATGGTTCACCGAATACGCAGCACATTCCAATGGTATTGTCCTCCTACCCACGGAGGAGCGCGCAGTGTGGACCATTGAGTGCGACTCGTCACTAAAAGCCGGAGGCGCACACTCCCCCACATCTTTCTACGCGGAAGAATACTCACGGGCTCTCATCGCCGAGCAGCACTGCATCGCCAGGTTGGAAGCAATCAACCTGGTAGTCGCACTAAAAAATCTGGCGCCACCAGATCCGCACCGCTATACTATATACATAAACACTGACAACGCCACCTCACAGCAGGTCCTCAGCACAGGATCTGGGCGAGACCCCATAATATGTGCTTGCGCCCGGCAAATCTGGCTGTTTGCCGCAAGATTTAGTACAGACGTGGTCATACGACACAAACCGTGTAGGGACCTGGTCCTGGCGGACGCACTCAGTCGTATGAGTTTCGATACTGCAGCTGCAGAACTCGCCACAAAAATTACGTCTGAGCTCAACCTAACACCGATCACTGTCAGCCACGATGATGCCCTCACCCCAATCCTCTGAGTAACCTATGATTCGCACCTAATATCTTGACTCTTTCATAGGTTACTCCCAACATCACCACAACCGACTGCTCACCATCATGGCGGCTGGATTGGCCCCGGGAACCTGGAAAAACAAGACGATCCAAGTGAACGAGTACCTTGGTTATATGAACAGGAGAAGGCATGACCCTATGAGGCCGTCACAATATGAAATCATGTCCTTCTTACTCCATCTCCATGACACCAAGACGCCCGGCACGGTCCTAAATTACATCAGCGGGGCCCGCACGTGGGTACGGGTGATGGGCTATCCCACTCTGGCGTTTGACACATACATGGTGGGTCTGGTCAAACGGGGGATACATCGTGACTCATCACATGTCCCGGCACAGGCTCCCCCCTGAGTCCGTCAGATGTGAAGAAGGTGGTTGCGTTTTATGGCACAGCGGGGGACAATGGTCCGGTACTAACGGCAGCGCTCCTGTTGGGGTACTTCACCCTCTTGCGTCAAAGCAACCTTCTCGCCTCCCCAGCTGCTACTGACACGGGGCACGCGCTGCGTGCACAGGACATAACACCAACGCCCGCCGGCCTCAACATCCACGTTAGATCATCAAAGACACTCCTTAGGTCCGCCTCGCCGCGAAACATCACGGTGCCAGCCATTCCGGGCTCCACTTATTGCCCGGTCCGGGCTTGGAACAAATACGTGTCCAGGACACAGCCTTACCTCGGAGGCCCTGCGTTCATCACGACCGATGGCCTTCCCTTACGACCACGAGCACTACTCGACACACTTAGGCTGGCATTGGCCACGCAGGGGCACCCGGCACCAGGTGCCATAACCTTGCATAGTCTTCGTCGAGGTGGGGCTCAGGCTTGTGCCTCCCTGGGCTCTTCACTACAGGATATCAAGGACTTGGGTCATTGGACCTCTGGGGCAGTACACGCCTATGTACCGAGACATTCGATTTCTTCGGCTCCCAGAACTCTAGCTGAAAACTTTGGTCAAGTTCTGTAAGCCTCGTAATCATTACATCAAAAATCAGACTTGTAACAGTTAAAGAAAAATATGTAATAAATCCCAATATTAAAGTCTGTCGGTCTCGCGTTATTTCAATTGTGCATGTTACGAAAACATGGTTAATTGAATGCGTGTGACCGACGTCTCATTACGAATGGATACAAAGCATCTGAACTCCGCTGCTGTGGCGCCTTTACGCTTCCACCCAGCGTAGAAATTAACGTTAACTAACTAGCCGCCTTTTTGGTTTCACTCTGGCCTCGACTGCGGTCTATTCAACATCTACTACGCCATTTGGTTTAAAGCCATCCCACCCACCCATACTTATTACTCTCAGTGGGGTCAAGTTCTGTAAGCCTCGTAATCATGACATCAAAAATCAGACATGTAACAGTTAAAGAAAAATATGTAATAAATCCCAATATTAAAGTCTGTCGGTCTCGCGTTATTTCAATTAATACAAGGATACCTGATTATCAAATGACACTTGATTAATACATGGTCATTTCGTTAATAAAAGGAATATTGGTTAATACAAGAATAATAAATGAATCCAAAGATAGTTAAAAATAAAATTACACTTGATTAATGCAAGACAATTTCACAAATAAAAGAACAACATCTTAATTAATAAAGAGGACTCTTGATTAAAATAAGAATATTTAATTAATACAAGGAGATTTGATTAATAACAGGACAGCATAATAATTAATCAAATTACTTTTGAACCAGACACAAAACTAGATTAATAAAAAGGACTATGACTTAACAAATAATACTTGATTAATAAAATAATACTTGATTAATATAATAACACTTGATTAATAAAATAATACTTGATTAATATAATAACACTTGATTAATAAAATAATACTTGATTATTAAAATAATACTTGATTAATATAATAACACTTGATTAATAAAATAACACTTGATTAATAAAATAATACTTGATTAATATAATAACACTTGATTAATAAAATAATACTTGATTAATAAAATAATACTTGATTAATATAATAACACTTGATTAATGAAATAATACCTGATTAATAAGATAATACTTGATTAATATAATAATACTTGATTAATAAAATAATACTTGATTAATATAAATCCCTTGATTAATACAGTAATATTTGATCAATATAATACCACTTGATTAATAAGATAATACTTGATTAATATTACAACACTTGATTAATACAATAATACTTGATTAATAAAATAATACTTGATTACTACAAAAACTCTTGCTTAATAAAATAGCACTTGATTAATAAGATAATACTTGATTACTATAATAACACTTGATTTAATAAAAGAATACTTGATTAATAAAATAACACTTGATTAATAAAATAATCCTTGCTTACTAAAAGGATACCTGATTACTGCACACATATTTGACTAATAAAGGGAATTCAGATAAAAGGAACCTTTCACTGAGGTGGAATTCCGATTTATAATATTGTCGATTCATATTGTTCTGTGTGTGTAGTTCATTTTAAAAGCTCTAAATATAACGCTGACCCAGTTTCTATTTGGCTCAAATTACCCGATTCACTGTTAATATCAGGGCACCGCAAGGAGCTATGTTTACAGGCCATGAATAAGGTACTGAAAGGATCCATTTCCAAAATGCAATATGCAAAGGGGAAAAGAAACACAAAGTTGCGGAAAGGAGAAAAAAAAAGGAATACAAAAATGAGATTCATTAATTTGTGTTGACGCTGGCATCAGTCACTGGCTTGTTGAATATTAAGCGTTCTCCTGGGAATTCTCCTCAGCCTCAGGATGTGAATGGAGAGTGTGATGGTGGAGAGTGTGAGGATGGAGAGTGTGAGGGTGGAGAGTGTGAGGGTGGAGACTGTAAGGGTGGAGAGTGTGAGGGTGGGGAGTGTGAGGATTGAGAGTGTGAGGATGGAGACTGTGAGGGTAGAGAGTGTGAGGTTGGAGAGTGGGAGGGCGGAGAGTGGGAGGGCGGAGGGTGTGTGGGTGGAGAGTGTGCGGATGGAGAGTGTGAGGGTGGAGAGTGTGATGGTGGAGAGTGGGAGGTTGGAGAGTGTTAGGGTTGAAACTGTGAGGGTGGAGAGTGTGAGGTGGAGAGTGTTAGGGTGAAGAGTGTTAGGGTGGAGAGTGTTAGGGTGGAGACTGTAAGGGTGGAGAGTGTGAGGGTGGAGAGAGTGAGGGTGGAGAGTGTGCGGGTGGAGAGTGTGAGGGTGGAGAGTGTGCGGATGGAGAGTGTGAGGGTGGAGAGTGTGAGGGTGGGGAGAGTGCGGTTGGAGAGTGTGCGGGTGGATACAGTTTGCGTTGTAGAATTATTGGTGCTGTTTGTTGAAGCGGGCTCACGTGACCAACCGGATGTAGGCAGCGCGCATGAACGGAGCGGATATGGCGGGAAGCATGCTTACTGAGTCCGGTTTGAGATAAACAGTGATTGGTTGGTTGTTGGAGTTTTACGTCCTGGCAACATCTAAGGGCATATCAGGATGGGTACCCACTTGTGACTATGCCCACACACGGTGCTTTTATAGTGCTGTCCCACTTGGAGATCAGGCTGCCGGCACCATGACCCATATCTCACTCAGTCACATTATCCTGACACTGAGCTAACTAGTCCTTGTCCTTTCCTAATAATGCCGAATACCAGGCTGGGAAGCGACAAGCATACCTTTTGTTTTTTCACTTACTAGCCCAAACATACCCCAACTAAAATCCAAATCTTACTGCATACAAACCAACACGATGAATAAAAGAGTATCTGATCACACTGAACTAAGACTAAGTAAAGGTACTAGTATCTACCAGACGGGATGGCCGAATGAGTTAGAGCGTCCGTCTCCCATGCTGGTAGATCGTGGGGTCATGGGTTCGAATCCTGGTCGAGTCAAACCAATGACTTAAAAATTGATACTTGTCGCTTCCTAGCCAGACGCTCGGCATTATTAGGATAGGGCAAGGAGCAGTGGAATGAGGAAGACTAGTCGTCTGCGACTGAAATTTCCCCTGCTTAAACAACTAATGTACCAAAAAAAAAAATTGAAATCCTAAACTGACAACTAAAACCTTGTATGTAAATGTAAAATGATTTAATGTACCTCATACTCATTACTTACTGCATCTTGTACACTTTAATTTCAGATTCTACTTTACATCTCAAAGATATTATATAAATTATGTAAAAATAATTGGTGTAAATAGCAAGATACCTGTAACACTTACGGCCCGAAAACCAGTCCTACGCACTAACAACAGATTTATATGAATAACATTCATTTAGCCCCCATCTAAACAATCCATTGCATTGACTCAACCAGGGTTCGAATCCGTGGGTTCGAATCCCACGATCTGCCAAAACGGGAGATGGACGCTCAACTCATTTGGCCATCCCGTGTTGTAGATAGCTAGATGCCATCCCTGCCTCAGAGACGCCAGTCCCCTCTTTCCCCTATCCCTTCCCCCTGGTGGCGTGCTGGTGTACTAAGCAAACCTGCATGGGCGTCTGTTGTTCCCGGGACGCTGTGTTCTTGTTTCTGTTGTTGCCTTAGCAACTAGTTCCCGGCAGCCCGATGAGAATGTCCATCCCTCCTCCCTCCCCTTCCTCCCACCCCGTCTTGATATGGCCTTAAGTGTTGCTAGGACGTAAAAGAACAATAAACAAACAGTCCCCCCTCCCTCACGCGCCAAATCTCGCCACCGTCCTGTACAAAATATAATCGGATGGGGTGGCAGAGTGGGTAGAGCGCCGCTTTCCCGGGGGGGGGGCGATTTCAGGATCGATCCCCGACTGAGTCAAGCGGAAGCGTCGCTAACTGTGCACCTGTCATCCCCTTGCTCAATGATAGGAGTAGGATCACGTGACTGGGGTAGGATCACGTGACCGGAGTGGGATCACGTGACCGGAGTAGGATCACGGGACTGGAGTAGTATCACGTGACCTGAGTAGGATCACGTGACCTAAGTAGGATCCCGTGACTTGACTAGGAGCCGGCTGGGCGGCATCCCGTTGGGGCAGGGTTATAAAGTATGCTATGAGGACGCACTGTCTCAAGGCGGTACTCGTCTTGATACATGACCTTAGGGGTTGCTAGGATGCAATACCCCCAACAAAACATCCCCCTGAAGTTAGTCAGAATCACTGTACCATTCTCCCCAATTCTCTTCCCTGACCCCAATAAACAAGTGCACTAAGCTTTGCCAGAACCATTCTACTATTTTACTTCTCTCCCCACCTTCTCATACCTAACTCCAACAAACAATTCCACTACTCTTGGCCAGAATCATTCCACCATTCTCCCGATATCTCTATATATACACCCACATACCCACCCCACCCTCCCATCACCACCAAACACATCCATTTCAACAGCTCTGAATATGACCCTGAACCCTATTCCTTGGCCTGGCTCCGGCCCTGGCTTAAACCCTACCTTCAGCCCTGGCTCCGGCCCTGACTCTAGCCCTAGCCTCTGTCCTGGTTCTCTCATCCCTGGCACCGAACCCTAGCCTCGGCTTGGCTATGAACCTATGGCCTCACCCCTGACTCTAAAAATACAAGATTCACTTCTGACTCTGTTCAGTGGTGAATGAGAGAGAAGGGTCCACAGCGAGGAAAGGAGGAAAAACGGGTGACCACTGTCCCATATTGAGCATACCCTTGCAGGAATAGTTTCCCATTCTTTAAGTCCTGATATTTTGTGATTTAAACAGAATTCTATGTAGATAAATTAAAAATATACTTCAACCACTTTAATCTGTGCAAAAGATACATATATATGTGTAACTATGTCTGAACAAGAAATTTCTTAAAAAATTAATGGGATCTTTCCATAGTTTGAGCCAATCAGAGCTGTTCTTTCTGATTGCAAATGGCCACCCCTTGTAGGGCCACCATTTGCAATATGTTCGATTTGAAATTCTAGCAACTGGCATGATCCGAGTCACGGTCGTGATAATCGAATCCGTGGAATAAATTATTAATATTTGATTTCTGCATCCATGTTCATGCTAAATTGTTCTTTATTTTGAACTGTGCGTATCGGCAAACTCTACTTCACTGAGTTCTCACGAACACGAGAAAAGGAAAGTCTATTTCCGGCAAGTTCAAACGGGCTCAAACGAGTTCAAACGTGGCTGGTTGTCCCGCTCCGTACAGCACTGAATATGCTTATGGAATGAGAACCCTATGTAAAAGTTGGAGAAAATGTGTCTCACTGTTGATGGTGTTAGTTTGGCATTCATACCTTATGTTGGTTGACATCCAATAGCTACAATCCAAGTGTCTCTTCAGAGTGTTCAAATCACATAATAATAATATCAAGGCATAATGACACACAATCAGGTGGAAGTAAATCTTCCATGTTTGAATGAACTGGTTGTACCACCTGACTACCTCAGCCAATGAATATTACTACTCCCTCACTTAGATTGGATTATTACCGAGGAACCTCTCAACTTCCTGTCAATGGCTGCCGTGTTGACATGTGTGATCTGTCAATTCAAACTTTAAAGTGCATTGATCTACTGGACTAATTTACTAATCAGTTCAAAAGTTGAGCTTAAATATATCAAGGTATGTAGAGAATATATTTTGCTTTTCAGATGAAATGTACGTGCTCATTTCATTTCCCAACATTTTCCCCACTTTTTATATAGAGTTGTTCGTCAGCCCTACTCAGGCTACTGTAGTACACGGGGCATATTTGATCAATCCTGACTCTGGCCCTGGATCTATTTCTAACCTCATCTCCTGGCTCTGGCCCTGGCACTCGGCACCTGGCCCTGCAAACACCACGCCCCGAGCCTGTCCACACCAGACATGGCGTTGATGCAAGCTAATGGCGCCTAGCGGACGGTTTGGGAACTAGCCGGCCTTCTCGGGATTCACGTCACGACGAGCCGGCTGTGTTGCAATCTGCTTGCTCGCGAGATTTATGTTTGCCTCAGGAAAAGAAATGCCAGCTACAGTCCCCGTCAATCCCCCCTCTCACCCTCCCTCCCCCCTCCCTGCCTCCTCCACACCCTTCCCCTCCCCCACACCCTTCCCCTCTCTCCTCCTTCTCTATCTTTCTCCCTCTACTAGCCCTCCTTCCCACATTCCCTCTCACTCAATCCCCTCTCTCATTCCATCCTCCCCCCACCCTACCTCCTCCATCCCTCCACCCTCATTAACACCATCCTCTTTCCTTCCATCCTCATTCCCCCCACCCTCATCCCTCCTTCCACCTTCCTCCTACCCCTCCCTTCCCTACCCCTCCTCCCACCTCTCTCACATCCCCCTTCCATACCTCCCCATTCCCTCTCCTCGGAGCCCTCCACTCCCCCCCGCCCCTCTTTCTCCTTTCACCCCTCCCTCCACCCGCCTCCTTCATCCCTCCCATACCCTCCTTCCCTTCCCCCGGGCCTTCCCCTCCCTCCCCCTTACTGTCTATCTCCTATTCCCCCCTCCACCTTCCTTCCTCCCCTCCCTTCCCTACCCTCCCTTCCCACCTCCTCTCCATCCTCCTTCCCTCCCTTCCCATTCCCTCATCCCCTCCCACGAGATTCCCCTCCTCCACAACCTCCTCCCACCCTATCCCACCCGTCCCCACCCCATCCATCTCCCAGCCAATCCCCCCCCACACCTCTCCCCCCCCTTACCTCTCCCCTCTCAGCCTCTCTCACCTCTCCCCCTCCACCCACACATTATCCAGCCCCACCCTCCATTTCCTTACCTCTTTCCCTCCTCAGCCTCCCTCACCTCACCCTATCTGCCCCCCACCCAACAGTCTCCCTATCTCCCCCGCACCCCCCTCACTCCCCTTATCTCCACCCTCGCCGTCACACCCCCCCTCTATGTAACCCAAAAACCCCCTCCCCTTTCCTCCCCCCCCCCTTCCTAATCCCCACTCCCTCCCTGTTCATCTCCTCCTTCACCTCACCCCATCTCCCTTCCCCCCCTTCACTCACCTGATCTCCCCCCCCTGGGAATCCACTCTCCCTTTCACCCTCTCACCTCCTCGCAGGCCCACCCTATATCCCAATAGCATCCGCATGCCCCCCCCCCCCCCCCCCTTCCCATCCCTCCTCCCCCTAATGACCTTCCACTCATCCACATCACCTTACCTCGCTTCCAACTCCCATCCTGTCCACTCTCTCGCGCCTCTCCCCCCCCCTTCCTCCCCCCTTTCCCGCTATCCTTCCCGCCACCCTCCCCCTCCCCCGCTCCGTAACCCTACACCCACCCCCCGCTCTCCCTCTCCATCTCCTCCTCCCCTCCCACCCCCCGCCCCCCTCCCCCTCCCTCGCGCCCCCTTCCGCATCCCCTTGGCCTCTTCCCCCTCTCCCTCACCCTACACCCACCGCACGCTCTCCCTCTCCCACTTCCTCCCCGTCCCCCCTTCCCCTCTCCTTCCGCATACCCTCCCCCTCCCCCCTCCCCATCCCCCTCACCCTAACCATACACCCACCCCCACTCTCCCTCCCACTTCCTCCCCATCCCCCCCTCGCCCTCCTTCCACCCCCCCCCTCCCCATCTCCCTAACCCTACACCCACCCTCACTCCCCCTATCTCCACTTCATATTCCCCTCCCCCTCGCCCTCCCCCTCGCTCGCCCCCTCCCCTCCCCCTTCTCACTAACCAAACAACCCACCCCCGCTCTCCGTTCTCCCTTCCCATTTTTTCCACTCTCCCCCCACCCCACCCTCTCCCCAATGTCAGCTCTGCCGGACCTATTTCTCTCGCGTAGCAAGTGCCCGAGTTGGTTAGCTGCCCGCTCTAGGGGCTGTGACCCGCCCGATATGGGGAGGCGGCCAGCTCTCGGGAGAGTTGGAGCAGACCAGTGAGAAGTCGGGAGATCTCGCGGGAAGTGGGCGTCCATCTCTAACACCGGAAGGAATGTGGAGGCCTTCTATATATACTCAGTGAAAGAGAAATGGGTAGAGATAGATGTTTAGTAAAATACTATATATGAGCCTGTCTCAAAAACTCTTTTTTGTTTTGTCCATTGTAACGATTGACACAAAACAACACAGAAACGGCTACACTGAAAACGCAAGGACATTTGCTTTGAATCAATATGTATTCTATTGGGATTATGAAACACCAGGTAAAAAACAAATCAGTTTATCCTGAGCAAATGCAGAAGCAGATAGTATGTCGATTGTTACAATGGACAAAGTTTTGTCCCATGTTGCTTAGCACCTTTTGGGACAGTCTCATATACATATATATACAGTATTCCATATATAAATGTATATATATATATATAAATAGTTCATTTGCAAATGAGATGGAAATGCTAGGAGTTGGTTTGGGGTGAGTTTATTTTCTGTCAGGAGAATATATGCCGGAGAGATGCCCACTACCCAGTGAATAACATGGAAGTTAAAGTTGCATCGCCCGATGGTTTTGAGTTTCTGGCATTTTTCTGAGATAAATATATTTAATTGGTTGTTATAACCTACCTTACTTTAGTTTGAAGTAACTTTCATTTTAAATGGCTAACCTTTGAGATATTTGAAGTGCAAACATCCTAAATTGATTTTGGCAAGCATTCCCAAACTCTAACACCATAGGCGTATGCAGTAACAGGTTCTGTTAAATTGACTCAGTATGCCCTTCTATGTGCAACAAATGTTTAATAAGTGCACCAATATCTAAGTTAAATATGTAGAATCAAATCTAGGTGAATGTTTTTGTTTTGAAAAATTGATGCTTCATCGGACTATGCAGTTTTGAGGTGGTTAGAGAGAAACATTAAGGGGGCTTCCCTTATTTATATCCACATAATAAATTATATAGTACATATATAACATACCATATATGGGTCTTTCTCTGAAACTGAGCACTATATATTTGCTTTACACGTTACCATGGTTATACTTAATTGTTTCTTTTTTGGGGGTTTCTTTTTGGTGGCAAGTCAAATAGATATTGCTCGCGCTGTGTGTCCCTTGTTCATCTCCACACACATTTGGTGGTGGCTTCAGATGGGGTATTTGTTTAACCCAGCCAGCCAGGAAAGCATATCTTCCAAACCTGGCTTATTTATCTTTCTTCTTCTTGAGAATAAATCCAACGCAAAAGCACTATGTGGCATGATCAAATGAGTTGAGCATCCGTCCCCTGTTTTTGGAGATCTGGGGATCCAAACCCATGAGTTTGTGGTTTCGAACCCTGGTTGCGTCAAACCAATGACTTAACAATTGCTACTTGTCACTTCCTAGCCAAGTGCTCGGCATTAATAGGATAAGGAAAGGACTGGTTCACTCAGTGTCAGGATAATGTGACTGAGTGGGATATCAGGTCATTGTGCTGGTGGCCTGATTTCCCAGTGGGGTGTCACTATAAATTCGCCAGGAGTGCACACTGTCAGAAGTTGATACCCATCCTGATATGACCTTAGATGTTGCTAGGATGTAAAACAAAAACAAACAGCAGCAACAACATAAAAGTCGCCATGAGTGTGCACTGTCACTAGCCTCTACCAGTCTTGATAACATAACGCCAGATGGGATGGCCGAATGAGTTAGAGTGTCCGTCTCCCGTGTTGGTAGATCGTGGGATCGTGGGATCGCGGGTTCGAATCGTGGTCAAGTCAAACCAATGACTGAAAAATTGATACTCTTTGCTTCCTAGCCAGACGTTCGGCATTACTAGGATAGGGCAAGGAGCAGTGGAATTAGGAAGACCAGTCATCTGCGACTGAAATGTCTCCTGCTTAAACAACTAATGCACCAACAACAAAAATATGACCTTAAATGTTGCCAAGATGTAAAGCCCCCACCAAAAAAAGCTCTTCCATACAGAATGCTATATGTATATATATATATATATATATATATATAAACATTATCTCCTATGTTTATTTCCATATATGACCAGTTATATAGATATATAAGACTGAATGAGGATATGGCAATTTAAATCTGGGTCATATGTCACGGTGTAAGCTTCTTATTTCTCCTTTGCTTTAGGATCTTACCGAAGATACATAATATCCATATGTATTATATATATCCATATATATTTCCTGAAGGCAGTTTCCTGAAACCAGATTTCTTTCCGTTTCTGGTTTAATGCCAGTAACAGTCTTTTGGGATTAACTTCGCTCCCCCTGAAGTTGCTCTCTGTGAATAATTTACCATTTGGTGATAACATGCATTCAACAGCTCAAATGTAATCGCTATGTGGGATCTTACATCCTAGCAACATCCTAGGTCCTACCAGTATGGGTACTTACATATGTCAGTGCACACTCATAGTGACTTTATAGTGGTTCCCCACGGTGATACCCATCCACTCGCACCACCACCCAATATACCACCCAGCCACAAGTCCGAGCCCTCTCCTATTAATGTCGAGAGCCAGGCTAGGTAGCGATACATATTAATTTTGTATGTCATTGGTTTGACTCGGTCGGGGTTCGAAACCACAACCTCCCACATGTGAAGCCAGCAGGCGCACTTACCGATTCATCCATCGTGTCCAATTCTAGGTGGAGAGTCAGATCCGAGAACAGAGAGAGTGAGATTGAAAGATGCCATTTTAAAAATAGGGCTGGTGGGTGACCTATATAAACTGCGCGTTATATTGGGTGATTTTTGGGGCTAATCCCTATGTATAGTTATATAGAAACTGATGTCATATATTCTGGGGTTTTATTTTCTTGGTTTATTTAACGAAGCTTCTAGAGCACATTGATTTTTATCATCAGCTATTGGATGTCAAACAGATGGTCATTCTGACATATTCCTTTGGAGGAAACTCGCTGCTGCCATATAGGCTATTCTTTCCGATAAGCAATAAGGGGCCTTTTATATACACTTTCTCACAGACCGGACAGCAGATAATACAGCCTTTGATGAACCAGTTCTGGACCACTGGTTGGAACGGAAAATAGCCAGAACTGCAAATGTGTCCACTGAGCAGGATCGATCGGATGATCCAAACCTTCACAGGTGTACACTCTACCGCCTGAGCTACGTCCCGCTCCCCTGGGGTTAATCCCTATACATATTTGTAAAGAAACTGATGTCATATTCAGTCATAAGAAAGGAGAGTGACAAGTACTCCCCACGACCACCCACTATCCACCACCACCCACTATCCACCACCATCCACCACCCATCACCATCCACCCACCACCCACTAACAACCACCCACCACCCACCACCCACCACCCACCACCATTCAGCCACAAGCCACTAGCAACTACCCACTCACCCATCACCATCCACCCACAACCCGCTAGCAACCACCCTCTCACCCATCACCACCCACCAACCACCCACCAGCCACCACCCACCACCCACAACCCACCACCCATCACCACCCACCCACCAACCACCAACCACCCACCCCTGTCTGTTAATGGGGGTGACCACGCTTCTGTTGCCAGGATCTTCCATCCAGGATCTCAGGCCTTCCTAATTATTCCCAGATAGTGGCTCCCCCTGGTGGTGGTGGTGGGAAGAACCCTGCACATGCACACACAAACCCACCCGTCGTCGTTTTGAGCTCACTGTACGGGAATGTTGTGGGGGTTGCGGTGGGGGTTTCAGGGTTGGGGAGGAGTGGGTGGGTGGGGGGGGGGATGGGGGAGGAGAAGGGGTCTGAGGGTGGGTGTGAGGTCAGGGAGGGGGTGGGGGTTGGATGGAGAGGAGGAGAAAGGGGAAGGGGTCTGAGAGTGGCTGTGAGGGGGTGGGGGGATGAGGGGTGAGGGGAAGTGGGGGGTGTGGAGTGAGGGGTAGGGTCAGAGGCTGGAGAAAGGGTGGGGTGCGGGGGAGAGGGGTTGGTATGAGGGAGGGGGTGGGGGAGGAGAAGGGCGTTCTGAGGCTGGGTGGGGTGGGGTGGGGGGGGAGAGAGGGGTGTGAGGTGAAGGAGGGGGGTGGGGTGGGAAGTGAGGGGGGAAGGGAGAGAAGGGCAGGTGTTGAGGACTGGGGGTGGGGGTGGGGGGAGAGGTTGGTTGGGGGGTGAGGAGTGGCTGGAGGGTTCTGGACTTGGGGGGGGGTGGTGGGGAGAGGGGTGGGGTGGGGGGAGAGAGGGTGGATATGAGGGGCGAAGGGGTGGACTGGGGGTGAGAAGGGGTCTGGGTGGGAGGGGTGGGTGGGGGAGAGGGGTGGCATGAGGGAGGGGTGGGGGAGGAGAGGGGTTGATGCTGGTGGGGGGGAGGGGTGGCATGAGGGTGCGGGGGGGGGAGTAAGGGGGTTGAGGGCTGGGGGTGTATGGGTGGGAGGAGTGGCATGAGGAGAGGGGAGAGGTGTCAGGGCTTGGGCTGGGGGAGAGGTAGTGGCCATGGGGGGGGTGAGGGAGGGAGTACCATGGGGGGGGGGTGGGGGAGAAGGGGTATGGGTGAGGGGTGTGGGTGGGGGGTGAGAGACTGGCATGCGGGGAGGGGTGGTGGAGGAGAAGGAGGGGGTGGGTGAGGTGGGGGTGAAGGGGTGGGGTTGGGGTGAGGAAGTGGCATGCGGGAGGTGGTGGGGGAGGAGGGGGGGTCTGGGGCTGGGGGTGGGTGGGGGGGGGAGAGGGGTGGCATGAGGAGGGGGGGTGGGGGAGGAGAAGGGGTCTGAGGCTGGGGGTGTGGGTGGGGGGAGAGGGGTGGCATGAGGAGAGGGGTGGCAATGAGGGAGGGATGGGGAGGAGAAGCAGGGTCTGAGGGGGGGGGGTAGGGGTGGGGGGGAGGAGAAGGGGTTGAGGTGGGGGTGGAGTGGGGGAGAGGGGTGGCATGAGGGAGGGGTGGGGGGGAGAAGGGGGTCTGAGGGGTGGGTGGGGTGGGCGGGGGGAGAGGGGTTGGAAGGGAGGGGTGGGGGAGGAGAGGGGTTGAGGCTGTAGGGTGGGGTGGGGGGAGAGGGGTGGCATGAGGGAGGGGTGGGGGAGGAGAAGGGGTCTGAGGCTGGGGGTGGGGTGGGGGAGAGGGGTGGCTATGAGGGAGGGGTGGGGAGGGAAGGGGGCTGGGGAGGGGAAGGGGTTGGGGTGGCATGTGGGTGGTGTGGGGGAGGAGAGGGGTGGCAGAGGGAGGGGGTGGGGGGAGGAAGACTGGGTCTGAGGCTGGGTGGGGTTGAAGTTGTGGCTGTGGATGGGGAGAGGAAGGGGCTGAAGGTCGGGGTTGGGGGAGGGGTTTAAGTCGGGGGTGTTGGCTTGGGTGGTGGGGGGGTGGGGGTGGTGGTGCGGGTGGGGCGGGGGGGGGATGGATTGGGGTGCTTATGGAGGCAGGTGAGCGCTGCGGGTGGGGGTGGGGATGTGTGGGAGGGGGGTAGGAGGAGATGGATAGGGGTGGATGGGTATGGGTGGAGGAGGTAAGGGCTGAGGATTGGGGGGGGGGCGGGGATGGGAGGCAGGGAGGTGCTAATGGTGAATGCATCACGGTGGCTCAGCTATAATTGTCACCCACCCATCGAGCGAGTCACCATCGATCCCCGGATTACATGCAGATGGGGGGGGGGGGGGAGGGGGCGTAGGAAGAGTGGGGTAAGGGTGGGGTAAGGGAAGGGAGCTCCTGGGTCTTCCTTCCCCCCCCCCCGCCCGCTCCATCCCCCCCCCACCTCCCCATACCCATGCCTAACCATTGAATACCAATACAACCGACTGAAGTTGCTTGTAGATCAGTGGGTCGGATATAATTTTCTCTGTGAAGCGGAGAACATGGGTTATTGTAGATAAAGGATTCACCCGGTACTCGCAGTACATGGGTGAATACCAGCCCTATATAAAAATGGTGGAAAAAGTGGGTTAATGAAATGAGAGCCTAATTTCACAATCTAAGAAGCAACATTTATTCTTTGGAGGTCTCTTCATATTTACCCGCTACCTTTGAGTTGAAAAATATAATAAAATATCTAGTTTAATAAGATTTAAAAGTGAAATCGATGGCATTCTAGTGCCGCCATCTTGTCTTTTTGCATTCTCGCCCATTTCACCAACTCTGTGCCTATATGGGTATCCATTTGATACTGGAGCCACAGTTTCTAGTTCATGTTCCATACTAAACCTATTTTCACCCGTATTTACACTACGTTGTCCTTCACCCGTGTACTACAAGTACCGGGTGAATCTTTTGTCTAGGGTTATTAGGGCCACCACTGCCACTATTGCTGTGACATCTAACTATGCGTTCAGTAAGAGCGCTGGTTCGCTTTCGATGTGGCAAGTTGTGTGTTTTAACCCTGACCAAATGAAACCGATGATTATCAAAATTGAAGCTTGTCGCTGACTAACCTGGCGCTCGTCATTACTAGGATAGGGCAATGACTGGTGAGTTCAGTGTCAGGATAATGTGACTGAATGGGATATAGGGTCATTGTCCTACATGAGTATGTAGTGCAACACATCAGTGTCTGCCTTGATTCCTAAGAATCTTAAATGTTACTAGAATGCAAAACTCCAACAAATAAAGCAATGCCAGCACAGCTGGTGAATGCACATACCAATACAATGTTGTCTGTTTCGAGAGATGGCATGGAGAGGGAAGTTAGTCCCAAAAGACTGTTAATGTCTGGCTGCCTTAAATCAGAAACGGGAAAATATTCTGGTTTCAGTAAGGTGCTTTCAGGTAATACATATACACACATTATATATGTGTGTATATTCCCTAAGGTCCCAAAGCATAGTGAAAATAAGCAGCTTATGCTGTGACATAAGTCCCGAATGTAAATCGGCATGCATCAGTCAGACTTATATAGCTATAGAATGGACCGTATATGGAAATATACATAGCATTTCATGAATATATAGATAAAACTGCCCTACTATATATATATATATATATATATATATATATATATGCATATATCTAAAAAAAACTATTGGTCACAGGGAAAGATGAAAGATCCTGGTAGGTGGTAAGACTACGGTGTTTGTTGCGCTTTTTTGATATTAGAGTTAGGGTGGGGGAGGGGTGAGGTGATGGCTGAGGGTTCAAGCACACACCCTGCTAAATGGGACGCAAATGAGCGCTCTTAAGGAACGCATAGTTTTATATGATATAGCAATGGTGGTGTTGGTGGTCCCAATAACCCATGTTCGCCGCTTAAGGCCCTGTCACATTACGGCGTATGGCGGGAGCGTATTGAAAACCTACGTAGGTCCTGCGTGTGCCGGCCTATGATGACATTTGGTGACCTTTCGGGTGGTTTTGAGCGTATGTGGAACCTACGAGGAGCGTACGAGGAGCGTATGAGGAGCATATGAGGAGCGTATGGGAGCGTGCTGTGACATTTTTTGACAGTATGGGCCATACGCCCTCATAGGTCGAGTTTTTTTTAGCATGCACAACACAATTTGGACGGACGGATTTATGAAAGCTTATGGCAGCGTATGCCTCATACGCTTCACATAAGCCGGCATCTGGCGGCATCTGGCGGCATATGAGTAGCGTATGAGTAGCGTATGCGTAGCGTATGAGTAGCGTATACAGCGTATGCCGACTTATATGACGTAACGCGCCTACGCCGCCATACGCTCCCGCAAAAAATCCTAATGTGACAGCCCCTTTAGCAGAGGAAATTGTGTGTGACCCACTGATCTACTAGTGACTGTCATGTTGTGTAAGAAGTCATGTGACAGTACACACTCAGCAATCTGGCCTGCGTCATGCCCCAGTCACATACACGTTAATGGATGTAGTTGAACGTAGGTGAACGTAGTGGATGCTAACGTGCATCAAACGTGGTGTAAGTATGTTAAACTATGTTGAAATATGTTAAGGTAGGGCAGGTTTTAGTACGGATAAATACATTATGGTAAGGATAAATACTATTATGGTATGGATACATACATTATGGTACCGTTGCCAGTGCGTTCAACTACGTTCAACTATGTCCAACTACGTTCAAGTACATTCAACTATGTTAGCCTCCACTACATTCACCTACATTCACTAACAGCTATGTGACCAGGGCTTCATCCAAGTACGCTAGAGCATGCTAGACTAGGCTAGAGCATGTTAGAGTATGCTACAGTATGCTAGAGTACATTAGCATCATGGATGCAAATTCAGCCTCTAACGTAGCACTCTTTTGAACATGTCCAAAGATTAAATCGGAACTCATGGCCCACCCACATCTTTACCAAGGAGAAGTCAGGATGCTGGTATGTTCAACTACGTTCAACTACGTTCAACTACGTTCAACTACGTTCAACTACGTTCAACTACGTTCAACTACGTTCAACTACGTTCAACTACGTTCAACTACGTTCAACTACGTTCAACTACGTTCAACTACGTTCAACTACGTTCAACTACGTTCAACTACGTTCAACTACGTTCAACTACGTTCAACTACATTCAACTACGTTCAACTACGTTCAACTATGTTCAACTACATTAGCCTCCACTACATTCAACTACGTCCACTAACGTGTATGTGCCCGGGCCTTCAATGGCTTCTGCGCAGTCTGACAGAACTGGTTGGAGGTGGTTAAATGTAGAATTCATTTTGCTCCATACAAAGCTAGCCTGATTGGTTGGTTGTTGGAAGTTTTACATCCTGGCAACATTTAAAGGTCATATCAGGACGGGTACCAACTTGTGACAGTGCACAATCATTGTGATTGTATAGTGCTGCCCCACTGGGAAATCAAGCCGCTGGCATAATGACCCAATATCCCGCTCAGTCACATTATCCTGACACTGAGCTAACCAGCCCTTGACCTATCCTATTATATTAATACCAAGCGCCAAGTAAGGAAACAACAAGTATCAATTTTGTACGGCATTGGTTTGACTCGAGCGGGAATCAAACTCCTGATCCCCCGTACAGAAGGCCTGCACTCTACCAATCCGGTCACCGCGTCAGGTCAAAAGAGAGATATAAAGATTGATATAGCTTAGGCAAATGATTCTTCACAACATATTGTCATGGGGGTGATGAAAATGGGAAATATTGCACCTAGAAAGGGACGCAAACCCACATCTTTTTCGCATTCCGGTGTGCTAACCATTACACCACCTAGGTTCCCTGATGTGACCACACTACCCATGCCTACCTGTCTATGCTGCTCCTTGCCTGAGAGGTCAGTGCAGACCACTACAATATTAATAGGTACTCCAAAGTCGGCGTATACGGTGTCCGCAGCGCAAAATTTGACTCATTTTAACCGTTTTAAAAAGCCTTGAATCTCCACTAATTCTGCTTGGTTTGAAATAAAAATTATATCAAATTAAAGCTTGTTCTTTTGCCTCTTAGGGTGTCTGATTTTTAATCATCATTATGAAAGAAATCACAGTCAATGGACACTTGTTGGCGGGTACCATCGGCAGCTCTGAGCATGCTCGCCGATTTTGTTTTCATCCAGTCTGAGCTACTCCCTTCCCTAAACTTGATGGCTTGGTGAGTACATTGACCTGAGCTAAAAATAACCACCAATAAAAGATAGAGAAGAATCTAGGCTTCATTAGCATATCAAGCATGAGTGTTTCTGAGTGGGAAATTTGATTGAACTGAAGGAGTGAAAACTTTAAGACATTAATCCTCATTGAAAATTGATCAGGATATCATCAGAAAGCTTAAGTCTTCCTCTACCTAACCAGAACAATATTTGGTTGAGATTTATATCATACGCATCAAGCATGGTCTGAGAAGTGACTGCTGCAAGAATTTGGCTATTGTCAGCTCGCGATGCTTAAGTGAATGTTGTCTTTCTTTCTCTCTCTCATCAGTTAGAAAATGGTGTCATCATGTAGAGCTTTTAATTCTGGTTATTTTGGTATAAAGAGTGCAGTGATCGGACAATTAGAATGGGAGTTATGCTATTTTTCTTAATTTTATTGTCAGCTTGCGATGCCTAAAATTGAATATTGTCTTTCTTTCTCTGATCAGTTAGAAAATTATGTCATCATGTAGAGCTTTTGATTCTGGTTATTTTGGTATAAAGATTGCTGTGATAGGACAATTAGAATGGGAGTTATGCTATTTTTCTATATTTTACTGAATTTATTATTGGTGGTTGCTGGAAATTAAGGAATTTAGCAAGTTTGACATGAAATTTCAGAAAGAATACTAACAGTGATGGTCTGTAAAAAATTGAGCTTCTTATTTGTATTATAGAGAATGAGATTCTTTAATATTGGACAGATCATATGCAAAATAGCTTCCAGGTGGGACCCTAAAATCCAAGATTTGGCTAATTTGGAAATGTGCACAAATCGGGGCAAAAAAATCAATCTTTAAACACTCATAACTTTGCAGCTATTCAATCAATCTAAATGATTTTTATATCATTGAGATCCAATTTAAAAGATCTGTACAGATATATAAGATGTAATACTGACCTGTTGAAAATAGAAATCACTTTGGAGTACCTAATATTAACATTTTTCAAGAGATGCTCCTTTTCTTACCTCCAAGCTCTTCCATGAAGTGGGATCTTCCACACAGAAGGCACAGGCACTACACGTTGTGAGCCTAGATACATTGACATGGAATAATATCTGAGTGGATAGTTTGAGAGTGTGGACTGGCTTGTACAGAATCCTCTTCATGACAACCACTGTCATGATTGTGTCTTTGTGTGTGATGCAAATGGGAAATATTGTATCTGGAGTAGGATACAAACCAACACTTATTGTCATTCCACCGCTAGTGTCCTAACCATTACACCACCTAGACCCCCCAGATGCAATCACCCTACCCCCGCGCCTAACTGTCCATGTGGTTCCTTGGCTGAGAGTTCAGTTCAGACTACTGTCATGGGGGTGATTAAAATGGGAAATATTGCGCCTAGAGCGGGACTCAAACCCACATCTCTTTGCATTCCGGGCCAGTGTGCTAACCATTACACCACCTAGGCTCCCTGATATCAACAAACTACCCACGCCTACCTGTCTATGTGGTTACTTGCCTGAGAGGTCAGTGCAGCCTACTACACTCGTCCCCCTGGATTTGTAAGTCTTTTAAATGGTCATTTAATGTGTACAATTACATACATACAGGCAATGTACTTACACATACATACACAGGGTAGGTTCAACAACCATACAGCGCGGAGCTTGTACAGGATCATGGTCACAGCAACCAGAGTCATGGGGGTGATGAAAATGGGAAATATTGCGCCTAGAGCGGGACTCGAATCCACATCTTTTTGCATTCCGGGCCAGTGTGCTAACCATTACACCATCTAGGCTCCCTGATATCAACAAACTACCCACGCCTACCTGTCTATGTGGTTACTTGCCTGAGAGGTCAGTGCACACTACTACACTACTATAATACCAAAAGTACCCCCAATAGCCGATGTTGGTGGTGCTGGGGGGGGGCGTTAAACAAACAAAGCAAAATAATAAAGCGTCTCAAAGAATTAACTTCAAATAGAATTAACCAGTCATCCACAATGGGTTTATCAAAAGCTGTGGTATGTGCTGTCCTGTCTGTGGGAAAGTGCACATAAAAGAAACCTTGCTACTTATCGGACTGAGTATCTATGTGGCAGCAGCAGGTTTCCTCCAAAGAAATATGTCAGAATGACCATATGTTCGCCGTCCATTAGCCGATGATAGAAATTAATGCGCTCTAGATGTGTCGTTAAATAAAACAAGCTTTAATTTTTTTAAATCCAGTTATGAAACTTGTATATCTCATGAGTTTCATCCCTAGTCACATGTCCATGATGAGATGTAGGACTACAAGACGTCAGTGGAATGCTGAAATGTAATACATCTCAAGCTTCATGCACTGACAGTATGCTGTCTATTCAGCGTTCTATTTACGCATATATTTTACCAAGTAGGGATTACTCTTTGGTTACGTGGAACCGCAAAGTGACTTTTATAACCCACTTATATGAATATACAACCATGCAGACCCATTCCATAATAATTCCACCGACTTTACTTCAATTCACTTTAATTCATTTTAATATAATTCAATTAATTTACATTTAATTTAAGTAATTTTACTTTAATTTAATTTACATTTAATTTAATTCATTTTAATTTAATTCAATTCATTTTAATTCAATTCAATTCATTTACATTAAATTAAAATCAGTTTACTTTAATTGAATTTACATTTAATTTAATTCATTTTACTTTAATTCAATTCATTTTAATGTAATTCATAGTAATTTAATTCATAGTAATTTACTTTAATTTATTTCCTCACATTTCAATGTCCATGCGCTTCCATGCGGCAATATTGGGACAGGGCAAGGACTGGTTGGCTCACTGTCAGGATAATGTGACTGAGTGGGATATCAGGTCATGCTGGAGGCCTGGTCTCCCAGTGGGGTAGCACTATAAAGTCACCATGAGTGTGCGCTGTCATAATTCGGTACCCGTCCTGATATGACCTTAGATGTTGCTAGGACATAAAACAACAACACACAAACACACAAACAAACTTCCCCGCCCCATTCCACCTCTTCTCTACCTTTCTCTAATCTCTTTTGTCTTTCTCACTTCTCGTCTGCCTTTCATCGTCCCATCTCGCCCCTCTCGGGCCCTCTATTCTTTCTCGTCTCCTCTCGTCCCCTCTCGGCCCCTCTCGGCCCTTCTCTCCCCTGCTCGCCCCTCCGTTCCCCTTTCTCTTCTATTCTCTGCATTTTCAGGCCCTTCTTGTATAATTTCATTTCGTCTCGCCCCTTCTTATCCTCTTACCATATAATCCCTTCTCGCCTCTTCTCGCCTCTTCTCGCCCCTTCTTTCACCCCTTCTCGAATCTTCTCGCCTCTTCTCGCCTCTTGTCGCCCGTTCTCACCTCTTCCCGCCTCTTCCCACCTCTTCCCACCTCTTCCCACCTCTTTCCACCTCTTCCCGCCTCTTCCCGCCTCTTCCCGCCTCTTCCCACCTCTTCCCACCTCTTCCCCCCTCTTCCCGCCTCTTCCCACCTCTTCCCACCTCTTCCCACTTCTTCCCGCCTCTTCCCGCCTCTTCCCGCCTCTTCCCCCTCTCGCCTCATTCCACTCTTCCGCCTCTTTCCCACCTCTTCCCGCCTCGTCCCCACCTTTCCCAGCTCTTCTTTTTCTTCCCGCCTCTTCCCGCTCTCTTCCCGCCTCTTCCCACCTCTTCCCACTCTCTTCCGCCTCTTCCCACCTCTTCCACCTCTTCCCACTTCCGCCTCTTCCCACTTCTTCCCGCCTCTTCCCACCTCTTCCCACTTCTTCCCGCCTCTTCCCACCTCTTCCCACCTCTTCCCACTTCTTCCCACCTCTTCCCACCTCTTCCCGCCTCTTCCCACCTCTTCCCACCTCTTCCCACCTCTTCCCACCTCTTCCCACCTCTTCCCACCTCTTCCCACCTCTTCCCACCTCTTCCCACCTCTTCCCACCTGTTCCAGCCTCTTCCCGCCTCTTCCCGCCTCTTCCCACCTCTTCCCGCCTCTTCCAACCTCTTCCCATCTCTTCCCGCCTCTTCCCGCCTCTTCCCGCCTCTTCCCACCTCTTCTCGCCCCTTCTCGCCCCTTCTTGCCCCTTCTCGCCCCTTCTTGTCCCTTCTCCCCCCCACCCTTCCTGCCCCATCCCTC
>CM059195.1:78042466-78108287 GCA_030323885.1 Branchipolynoe longqiensis
CCGCCTCCACCATCACGTGCCGTGTCGTCACCTTTGTGGCGCCCCCTACCAGCTTACCGCTTCGTTACAAATACGCAGCTAAATGTCGTCTGCCACTTCCCGCCGCCCGCCCGCCGCCTGCAGCCATCACTCGTCTCGGACCCCCAGGTGGCGCTAAAGCTCTGCGTAACCATCCACCCCCCACTAACCAACGCCACACACCCGGAGGGTGGTTGTTGGAGTTTTACATCCTGGCAACATCTAAGGTCATATCAAGATGGATACTGACTTGGAAAAAGGAAAGTTTGTTTTACTTAACGGCGCCTCTTGAACACATTGACTTTTTTCATCTGCTATTGCCCGTAAAACATGTAGTCATTCTGACATATTTCTCTGGAGGAAACCTGCTGCCGACACATAGGCTACTCTTTCTGATAAGCCGAAAGGGGTGTTTTATATGCACTTTCCCACAGACAGGACAGCACATACATCAGCCTTTGACAAACCATTTGTGGACCACAGGGTGAAACGGAAAATATACAAAACTGCAAATGAGTCCACTGAGCAGGATGGATAGGATGACCGACACCTTCACAGGTTGACACTCTACCATCTGAGCTACATCTCGCTCCCTGGTACTGACTTTTGAAAGCGCACACTAATTGCAACTTAATAGTGCTGCTCCACTGTGAAATAAGGCCACTGGCACCATGACTTGATATCCAACTCAGTCAGATTATCCTGACTCAGATTATCCTGAGCTAACCAGTCCTTGCCCTATCCTATTAATGCTGAGCGCCAGGCTAGGAAGCAACATTTGTGAGAGCATGTATAATCAATAGTCTTGTGCTATTGTAGTCCTATTGTAGTATCATGGATTATGATGAAAATGGGAAATATTGCGGCTAGACCAGCATTTGAACCCACTTTTTTGTAATTCCAAGGATAGTGGGGGTTCTCTGTGGTGGAGTGCTTAGAGCATCTGACTTTATTCTAGGTCGGACTCCTAACCTGAAGGTCAGTCGTTCGATTCCCTGTGCCCCCACCTCTGCCAATTTGGATTTCCACCACTGCCTATAACTTACAGCGTCATCAAAGGCCAGTTGCTCTCATACCATGTCTATGTGGTGTGGGAGGCTAAAAATCCCTTGGGTCGGTAAAAGTGTAGGCACAGGTTTCTATCGACAAACTGTATAATGATGAAAACAAGTCTATTCAGACTTATCCATTATAGGCAGTATAAATCTTCAAGAAAAAAACCCATTGTACATGTTAAATCGTAACATGAATAATTCATCACGACAAGCGAGTCCACAGCGTAACCACGTATTAGGTAACTACAGTAATTAACGTAGCTAACATCTGAAGCTGGTAACGGCAGGTAGTCTGTTTGCAAGTGACAAGTATCCTGCTGAGCAGTATCTACAGTAACTAACGTAATCACCATAGTAACATCACAGTTACTTAGCTACTGATCTAATGTTTCAAATCGGTAGCTGATTAACTGACACTCATGCGGTTGCGCTAGTAGATTTAACACCCCGTTACAGGGATTTTCTATACCATCCCTCCCTCCCAACTTTTATTGTCGTTCTAGTCGTTGCCGAGTGGCCGAGTAGCCATTTTTTGAGTCACTGTGATTCCTTGAGCATGTCATTAAAAATTATTTATACGGCATATGTTTTCTTCCTTAGCAGCATAGGCATCAGATTCACAGTATTATAGTTAAAAGTTAGTCATGAGGAAGTTACAAGTAGTGTCACGAATATAATTTCTATAAGCTTTTATCTGTTTATTACTATCTTGAGTTAATGAATAAGGAGTCAACATTTGCGTGTTATGGGACAGATTGGTCTCCTCTGTTAGTAGCTTCACTGTTAGTCGTATAGTTATTTAGTAATTTCTCTGAAATTCGCTGAATTAAAGCAACATGTATTTAGTTTTGACCGTATTAAATGTTGGTCCACTGATCTCGGCTGTTGTCTTTTGAATTATAGTTCCTAGGATCCCTAATGGACTTACCCCTAGGATCCCTACCTGTCTATATGGTTTCTTGCCTCAGAGCACAGGTCAGACTACTAAACTCGTCCTCCTGGAATTGTGAGTCTCTTAAATGGTTTACATCAATCAGTATATATAAATACGAGCAAGGCACTTAGATATATGAGCCTGTCTTAAAAGGTGATAGCTCTTCGTTTTTTTTCCCCATAGTAACGATTGAGCAAAACAGCACAGAAACGGTTACACTGAAAACACAACAACATTTGCTTCAAATCAATATGTATTCTATTGGGATTATGAAACACCATGTAAAAAAAAAATCAGTTTATCCTGAGAAAATGCATAAGTAGACAGTGTGTTGATCGTTACTATGGACAAAGTTGTGTCCCATATTGCTTAACACGTTTTGAGAGAGTCTCATATACATACAGAGAGTAGGTTCAACAACTATACAGCAGGTATCGACATATATCTACATATATATACATATATGGGTCATTCTCTAAAACTGGGCACTAAAGTGTGACATGGAAACCCAAAGTGAAAACCTTCCAAATAATAGCAAAAAACCTTCCAATGCCCTATGAAGGTTTGCATGTTGTGCATATGTCATAGTTGAAAAAAGAAAATTCACTTTTTGAATTAGATATTATACAAATTGAGCAATACATTAATATCACTCGTGTAACATGAAAATCAGAGACACATTCAGAACCTCATTTTAACATATACAACATAGTAAAACAAGATTGTATTGATTACTCTTAGGGAGCAAGGTTATGACCTACTAGAAAAAAGTTGAAAGATAAGTTGAAAAAGGTTTGGCTACATGCATAGTGTAAATCTGTAAATTTTCACTTTTTCACATTAGCACAAAATCATATAAGTAAACATTTAATTTCTTTCTTGGGATAGCTTCAATAAATGTACTATTGCTAACATACTTAATACACAGTGGATACAATAATTATTTGACCTGCAATCAATAAAAGAAAGAACAAATTATCAGCATGTCGAAACCCAATATATGGTGCCCAGTTTGATAGAATAACCCATATACACATACATAACATATATAAACATATATACATATATATACATATATATGCATCATTGTATCTATATAACTAAAATCAAGTGTGTGTGTGTGTTTCTTGGTTTGTCGCTATGTTCTCAATAATAATTTATAATAACAATGTATAACAATAATCCCTTCCATGCCTGTATACTCGCATAATGCTTATACATCACATATATAGGATGGTTGGTTGTTGGAGTTGTACGTCCTGGTAACATCCAAGGTCTAATCAGGACGGCATATATATATGCATGTGTACATATATACATATATTCCTAATATATATATACATATATAGATGATTATATATAAATATGTGTGATGTATGAACATCATAGAAGTATAATTAATTGAAAGCTTTCACACCTTATTATATTGTAAGTCATCTAATGTACTGATCTGTTATTAATTGTTCATCGACTATGCAACCGCACCAATTGTGTTGTCCTCTGCCTGAAACGCTGGAACTTGTTTGCCATCCCACTCACTCTGCCCACGATTATATATATATATATATATACTTTATATATATATATATACTTTATTTATATATATATATATGTATATATATTGTTTAGCCACAAAACCTCATAAATGCCAATCAGAAAATGGAAATAAACAATGGAATAAAACCTTCACAAATTATATTTGTTTATTTTCCTTCTTTTTTGTATAATGCTCCATAAGCATGTGATCGTATGAAAAGTGGAATTAATGAAAATTAGAATTATTGTCAGGTAAAAATCTGTTATTTAAACTACATTTCTTTATCTAGGTTTACTTGGTTTTGTGCCTGAAGTCTTCATATATATATATATTATATACCTTGCTTAGCTTCAAGCTGTTTTAATGTGTGGGTCTATTTACCAGTGGGACCAGATGGGATGGCCGAATGAGTTAGAGCGTCCATCTCCTGTGCTGGTAGATCGTGGCGTCGTGGGTTCGAACCCTGGTCGACTCAAACCAATGACTTAAAAATGTATACTTGTCGCTTCCTAGGCAGGCACTTGGCATTATTAGGACAGAGCAAGGACTGGTAATTTGCAAACACCAGCAGCATTTCAACACTTTTGCAGGCAGCTTTCATGAAATGTACAACTGCACAAAACACCATACCAGCTTGGTCATTGCCCGGGTTACCAAGGACCCCACTGCTCGATCTCATCTTCCGTTGACAGTGGAAAATCGTTAAATGGAGAGTGACAGTCAAGTAATGAAAGCAGTCTTTGTCGCATCACAACCAACAGCATGATGATGATGATCATCATCATACCACCTCCTTCCCCCAATGGGAATCAAGCATTCTTGGCCCTACCAATAGGGATCCAGCATTCCTGGTCTCCATGGATACCAGTGGTGTGCCCACCACCAGTAGCTGTATGGCCCCCATGGCCACCACCAATCTTGACCTTGTGAGTGTGGTGACCCCTACCCCAGCAGAAGGTCTAGGCCCTGAGTGCAATCACACCCAGACCTGCCAGCACCACTATGTTTATTTACATCCCACTCAGGCACCACCAACCCATATATATGCACCTCGTCACGTACACCGATCAGTAATAGAACATTTGCATTGGCCCCTTGCTGAGTATCGGAATTTTTGTTGTTGTTGAAGATTTATACTGCCTATCATGGATAAGCCTGAATAGGCTTGTTTTCACCATTAGACAGTTTGTCGATAGAAAGCCCGAGCTTACAGTTTTACCGACCCAAGGGATTGTTTTACCTCCCACACCACATAGACATGGTATGAGAGCAACTGGCCTTTGATGACGCTGTAAGTTATACACAGTGGTGGAAATCCAAATGGCAGAGTTGGGGGCACAGGGAATCGAACCACTGACCTTCAGATTAGGAGTTCAACCTAGAAAAAAGTTAGACACTCTAACCACTCAGCCACAGAGAACACCACCTATTTTATAGCCCCATGGACTGATAGGTGGGAATGTGAATGCGAATGCTAATGCGAATGCAAATGCTGCTGAGTTTGCCATAGAACTTTCCTTCACAAATTTGTAGAAAGAAAGACCGAAAATTGCATTGATATCTATGGTGCATGCCACATTCACATTCGCATGCGGCATACCATGTACCACATATATGGAATCTTAGCTTATAGCACAAACAAGAGAAGCTTGTTTTATTAAATGACGCCTCTAGAGCACATTGATTTTCGTATCATCGGCTATTGGATGTCAAACATATAATCATTCTGACTTATTTTTTTGGAGGAAACCCACTGCTGCCACAAGCTAGGCTACTCTTTCCAATAAGCAGCAAGGGGTCTTTTATTTGCGCTTTCCCACAGACAGAACAGCACATACCACAGCCTTTGATGAACCAGTTGTGGACTACTGGTTGGAACAAAAAAAGGTTCTGAATTGCAAATGGGTCCAATGAGCAGGATCGATAGGATGACCCACACCTTCCCAGGTGGACACTCTAGTGCCTGAGCTACATCCCGCACCCCCCTGCATGTAAGGCATGCAGTGTCTGATGGCTAAGCTATATGTTGGTTGGTTGTTGGAGTTTTACGTCATGGCAACATCATATCAGGACGGGCACTGACTTGTGACAGTGCACACTCATGGGGACTTTGTAGTGCTGCCCCATTAGGAAGCAGCTGCCAGCACCATATCCTGATATCCCACTCAGTCACATTATCCTGACAGTGAGCCAACCAGTCCTTGCCCATTCTAATAATGTCGAGTCCATGGCTAGGAATCGACAATTATAAACTTTTAAGTTATTGGTTTGACTCAATACATTTTTGAACCCACGCGTTTGAATTCCACAATCTACCAAAGCGGGAGACAGATGCTCAACTCATGTGTCTGGTCAGTGTCCAGTATCTATACTTCAAAGAATAAGTAAGATATGAAATTATGTAATATAACTCGTCAGGCAAATAATATTTAGGATGGCGCCTCACTTTGATTGTCACACACCTTGTCGCTTGATTTACCGATATGTCACAAACTATCAAGTTTATCGGTGCCCAGTGCTAAGCTTTAATACAGATGTATCTAATTTGGATGAGCGCATTCTATCGATATTATATGCGACCAGCTGACTGGTATGCATACCTCAGCCTATTTTACTATAGGTTGTCGATCTAAGATGGAAGATTTATTTTTGTTATGAGATGAGCGATAGGCATCAAATCTAATTTCGCAGCCTGGCAATAAATCCCGCCCATCGATTATAATTATTATAAAATTCCCTTTTAATGTGCAACTTCATGCGCCATATATTTTAATATGCTAATAGTATCACCAATGGAGTGGGGCTGGCTGATCTAGTTCCGTGAGTCCGAACTATCCGGAAATGGCGCTCCTGCAGTCTTAAATGACTGATCTGGGGCCGTATGCAGGAGTCAGTGTTAGGGGAGCAAAACGGTGTTTGGCGGGAATTCCGGGTTAGCGGCGAAAAAATGGTATGCACGAGTCAGTGTTAGGCCTAACGCCAAAGGCTTAATCGGTGTTACCTTACCCCTAAAAAATATTAGGTTTAGCGAGTTTATTAGGCCTAAATCTATTCAATGCTGTCATATTTAACAGAATTAGATACGCAATAAGTGAAATTTATTCAAATTAACCCTAAATTTGAACCCTCCTTAAGGCTACCGCCGCATTGGCGGCGATATTACTAGTTATATTTTCGAATCGACGAACGTAAAGTAAACAAATCGCCGCCGCCGCCAGTATGGAAAGGGAGGTCGATGCGGCGGCGGCGGCGATTTGTTTACTTTACGTTCGTCGATTCGAAAATATAACTAGTAATATCGCCGCCAATGCGGCGGTAGCCTTAAGGAGGGTTCAAATTTAGGGTTAATTTGAATAAAGTTCACTTATTGCGTGTCTAATTCTGTTAAATATGATAGCATTTGGTATATTTAAGCCTAATATATGGGTACAGACACAGAGGGATTTCCCAAATCTATAAATAAATTCACGTTTAGCTATAATGAAAGTGTTACAGGCTCCTGCATACGACTTGACACAATTCCCGACTTCGGTCATAGCTAAACGGTAACAGGCTCTAACACCAAAACCCGCTAACACTGACTCCTGCATACGGGCCCAGATGGGCACCTACCTATGTAACTGAGAGCAATATTAGGTCATGGTGTTGGCGGCCTGGTCTCCCATAGGCATAATTGTGCATCGTCACAATTTGGTATCTACCTGTCTTGATATGACATTAGATGTTACTAGGATGCCAGACCCCAACATACAAACTGTAATGCATGTGTCATTATCGGCTCCGAAGGTAGAAACGTGATCTGTGATCGGTGATCGGCGATCAGCGATCGGCGACCTCCAAACCCGATCCCCGATCCCCTGCCGCTAATTTCCGATCTCCGATCTCCGATCCCAATCCCCGCTCACCAATCCGCGATCCGCGATCCGCGATCCCCGATCCCCTATCCCCGATCAGATTTGGTCAAATTGTCGTGTAGTGTATCCCGGCCATTATGCGCCCTCGCGTCCCTCCTCATTCCGTTCTTTAATTCACAAGAGCCACCCGTCTAGAACGACTTCTGGGAACGCCTTCTGAATATTTCCTCTCTGTTTTTCTCGCTCTTCTGTGTCCCTTTCTCAGTGGATATCCTCCAGAAGGTCTCTCTGGCATATAGGTCTCTCTGGCATATAATGTCTGCTTTGCCATTCATTGAAACTGGCCTTCTCTGTGGCGGAGTGGTTAGAGTGTCTGACTTTTTTCTAGGTCAGACTCCTAATCTGAGGGTCGGCGGTTCGATTCCCCATGCCCCCAGCTCTGCAAATTGGGATTTCCAGCGCTGTGTGTAACTTAGAGTGTCATTAAAGGCTGGTTGCTCTCATACCATGTCTATGTGGGGTGGGAGGTTAAAAATCCCTTGGGTCGGTAAAAGTGTTGGCTCGGGCTTTCTATCGACCAGCAGTGGAGTGGGGAAGACCAGTCGTCTGTAACTGAGATTTCCCCTGCTTGGGACAACTAATCTACAAAAGAAAAGAGAGACAAGTAAGTGTTCACACTTCCTGACTATCATTCGCTATACAGTGTAGCCAGAAATTATAAGAAGTTGTACACACAACATTGTTCATACAAGCTTACAGGAAATGTATAAATTATAAGGTCAAAATGAAAAAGTGCCTACTATATAAGATTCAGTTTGGAGAAAAATATGATGGGTAGAAGTTAGAGAACTTGTTTGCATATATGCTTACAGCTTAACAATATAGCTAGGCTTCTGATCTTTTGGGAAAGAATTAATGTTTCTTTTTCATTTGTGGTTCTTTTCCATTTGTGGTTCTTTCACAAGGTTGTAAAGACTGACTAATCCCACATGACAAATGTTGGGTCTCAGCACAACATGGATAAACTGTCACATATATGCATATAACAATGCATATATATGTATATATTGTGTCCATATATGGTCAGTGGGAAGACAACCATTAATGCTTATGCTATTCCTACAATTTCTATTGTCAACAGAATAGTATATGTTTGTGGGATAATGCATAGAAATTGAGAATACAAAATGAAGAGCTTAGGCGCAAAACCACGTAAATGCCAATCCAAAAATAGAGATAAACATTGAAATCAAACCATCAACCAATTACTTTTGTCACTCTCCTATTCCTAGTTCATTGCTCCATAATTAGACAATGACACAGCATATTAGTTTAAAGTTGGGTTTAATTTTCAAGCATCAGCAGGTAAGTTTTTGATCAGTACAAAGTTCAATTTAACAACAAGTTCAATTACAGTGAGGTCAAGAAGCTTTTAACCCTTGCCCTTAATAATGTCACGTAGGGGTGGGGGGGGTGGCAATTTTTCAGGCTAGTCAGTGTCCTCCTTGTGCCCGTGTCGATGTGAGCTCTCTGCTGCTGAACCTGGCCTTATATAGGCGCAGAAGGTTCATTAGTTCAAGAATTCAACTGCAGATGGCAGGTCAATAGCATTAGTTAGGTAATCAGGTTTTATATTTTAAAAGTGAATATAGGCGGCGCTAGCGTACAAGGCATATCATAGTGTTGCTATGGCTGTGTCTGAATGTCAAATTACCCGTGTTGCCAAGCATCACGGACAATTATTCCACCATAGGAAAAGTGGAATTAGTGAGAATAAAAATTACCATGAGGTAAACATCTGTTATTTTAATTCAATTTTTGGATTGGGGTTTATGTGTTTTTTTGCACCTGAACTCTTCGATTGTCTTAAATGTCTTAATGTCTTATATGGTTGTTTGTTGTTGTTTTATGTCCTAGCAACATCTAAGGTCATATCAGGACGGGTACCGACTTGTGCCAGTGCGCACTCATGGCGACTTTATAGTGCTGTCCCACTGGGAAACCAGGCCGCCGGCACCATGACCTGGTATCCCACTCAGTCACATTATCCTGACACTGAGCACACCAGCCTTGCCCTATCCTAATAATTCCGAGCGCCGAGCTAGGGAGCGACAAGTATCAATTTTAAAGTCATTGGTTTGACTCGACCGGGACTCGAACCCACGACCCCACGATCTACCAGCACGGGAGACGGACGCTCTAACTCATTCAGCCATCCTGTCTGGTAAATAATGTCTTATATGAGGTGGGCGAGCATGTAGGCGAGCTTAGGCATTTCCAGGCCTAGGACGAGTGACGTGCACCTATTTGTGAGACACTCACCTACTTGGGTGTGCAAATGTCATAAGTGCTGAGAAAGGATGAGTTCTTCGTTACCTCACTAGGTGGTTGCTGCTATGATACGGCTCACTCTCCTGAAAACTGGCCCGAAGTGTCACATCGAGAGTTAAAATCTAATATTTGAAGTTTTAACATTTGTTGGTTGCAAATGAAAGCTGGAAATCTCCTCTTCACATATATGTAAAATATATATTGATGACATAGAAAATAAAGGCTTAGTCCATGATTAAGCTATGTCATATGGCAGTATAACATGTGTTGCTCAGATGTAACACATGTTTAGGGCACCACACAGTCTGCTTAATAACAATCTAAGCAGAATTAAATAGTTTCATACTGAGAAGCATATTAAATCTGGCATTCTATACAGAAATATGTAGTGCTTATATTGATAACAAAAAGTAATTCCCAGCCGTGCTTTATTCACTGAATAATTAGTGTACAATATGTGTGTGGCATCCAGACACCAATGGTTACATCTGTGACAGAAATTTGTAATGTTATTTCTGAAGACATCAAATGATTATTTTGTTAATTTAAGCGTGCATACATGTTAATAAATACCTCCTTTTGATTTGGGAACTGTTTTGTTTGATATATCAATGCAATACAAGAAGTTAGTAAGGATCCAACGATGTCCCATATGTCATGTTAGAAATGGCAGACTGTAAAATGTTTTTTTTTATTATAAAAACACTTCATAACTAAAAAGACCAAGGTTGCACGCAGTTTATTTTATTTCCCTTATTTCTTACATCAAATATGAATATGAATATGAAAAGTATAAGGAAAAACAAAAGTAGGACGTTTTTGTATTGATGTTTTAAAATCCCATCCCATGCTGACCAGATTTCAGGAGAGTGACCCATATATAGTGGCTTGGCTGTGAGGGAAGGATGATCAAGGACTGTCATTGAGCCCGTCGGACATGCCTCAGGCATCCTCCCGATGTAAACTTATATTTATTCATTTACAGATTTGTTTCTAATTGATCTGTACTAAATTCAACATATGATTATATATGTGATTGGCTATTATAACTTTCAGCCAAATATGTGAATCATCACAGAGAATGAACAGGCAATTCCCTGTAATCCACTGGTCCCTTGCCTTGTTTTTCTGACCGAATCAACTGTATTATAATAATTAGATTATTTACCATTATGTGAACGGTTAAATATATATATATATATATTTAATATAAATATATCGAACATGCTTTAGAACTACGATACGAATGAAAGTGAAGCTGAAATTGATCGACTTGCTTGGAGACCAAATCAGGCAACAAATGTGGCTGCAGAGGGAAAATGTATAAAAGCAGTACCACATCAGATCTGTCTCTCTAAATAGACACAAAATCCCTCCACTGCGACTAACACACTCAGGTCTAGCACAGGGGGTGAGCGGAGGGAGGTGTCCAGAATTATATAATGATAATTGGTCAGTCGTTGGAGTTTACTTACAATCCTGGCAATATTATACGGGCATATCAGGACAGGTACCAACTTGTGACAGTGCGCATTCATGGCAACCTTTTACTTATAGTGCTGTGCCACTGGGAGACCACACCACCAGCATCAGGTTTCCTCAAAGGAAATATGTCAGAGTGAGCATATATGTTTGAGGTCTAATAGCCAATGATACAAATCAATGTGCTCTAGAAGTGTTGTTAAATAAAACAAGCTTTACTTTGACGTGATATATTCTCATTATTTCATTATAGCGCATACATTTCTAGTGTTATACGCATGTGCAGTGAATGAAGTCAGTGGAATCCCATTGTTAACAGCCTTGATTACCTTGGTAATGGCTTCTGAATGCCCGGTCACATTGCTGTTAGTGGACATAGTGATCCATAGGATAGATTAATGTGGGTGAAACGTGGTGTAAGTATGCTAAACTACGTTGAAATATGTTTAGGTACAGCAGGTTTTGGTATGGATAAATATGTTATGGTACGGATGAATATGTTACAGTACACATGCCGGTACATTCAATTACGTTCAACTATGTTAGCCTCGACTACATTCACTATGTCCACTAAGGGCTATGTGACCAAGGCTTCGTCCAAGTATGCTAGACTACGCTAGAGCATGCAAGAGTATGCTACAGTATGCTAGAGTACGCTAGCATCATGGATACAAATCCAGCCTCTAACATACTGCTCTTTTGAACATGTCCAAAAATTAAATTGGAGATCACGACTCACCCACGTTATTAGCAAGTTAACATCACAGACAAGTATGGATGCCAGTACGTTTAACTATGTTCAACTACATTCAACTACTTTCAACAACGTTAGCCTGCACTACGTTCAACTATGTCCACAAACGGCTATCTGACCGGGGCTTGAGAGTACTCCAGGGTTGAAACCACTTCACGCCCATATGGGAGCTGGTATTGGCCGCCTGATGGCCATTTCCGTCCTCACGGTTTGCAATATTCACAGGCTGTTTATATGGACTCTGGCTTGGTTCTTTTCCACCGTAGACGCGAAAAGATTCTGTACACCGGACACTGTTGGGTATTTTTGTTTCTTTTTGTGTGCGATTATGCCGCGCATCCTCTGGTTCCTTTAGTGTGCTTAAAGCTGCATAGTCCGATGAAGCATCACATTTTCAAAACCAAAGCAATTCTCTAGAATTGATTCTACATATGTAACTTAAATACTGAGGCCCTTATTAAGCAGTTCTTGCCATATACTATAGAAGGGAACACTGAGACAATTTAATCGAGGCTGTTACTGTTGAAGGTGTCAGAGTTTGGCATGCATGCCAAAACCAGTTATACAATGTCATGTTTGCACATCCAATATCTCAAAACAAAAGTAAGGTAGATTGTATTGATCAATTTAATGTATTTATCTTAGAAAAATGACAAAAACTCGAAACCATCGGACAGTGTAATATATGCATGAAAGACATCCAGGCATGAGCGGAGAACAAAGGAATATGTCAATGAGATGACATCAGAGGAACAGGGTGCTGGCAGTTCAGGTCCCTTGACAGTGAATAAAGCATTCAGTATCCAGAAGTCAAAGTGTTCAGACGACATATTTTCACATGGTGTCAGATAAGGACAATGCCGCCTGCAAACACGCTGCTGGGCCTCAGGCCACCGAGTCAGCTCGTCCTCAACAACAACGCACGATCGAACTGGAAAACATGGATCAAAGCGGATAACATATATGCCACGGCTTCAGGAATCATTACGAAAGCAGAATGAGTGTAATGCTGTATTTTCCTTCACATCGCTGGCAAAGAAGCCCAGAAAGCTGTTGCCAACATGGCCATCACGCTTGCCCGCCAGACAAGATCGGGCTATTAACGGAGGCATTTCAAGTATACTGTACCACTAACTCAAACTTATTAATACACTACCATTTAAACTCACATAATCAAGCCAGCGAAAATAGGTCCACATATATATCATGGCCCTCAGGGATAGAGTGAAAGATTGTGAATATGGACTGATTGAAGAATTGCTTTTGCACGATCAATTGGTTGCTGGTGTCAAGAATATGACGTTGAGAAACAAGATGCTTCAAACAGCTGATCTCACACTCGAAAAGCGCATCAATATGTGCAAACTCAGTGAATTTAGTGCTGAATTAGGTCACGCTGACCTATTTGACAACACTCAGTGTTGCAGCAGTGGACATGCAATAGTCCAGTCTGTTAAGTAAAATTGTCAAAGAGTATGAAGCCGATGTATCCATGTCCATGTTAATAACACATATTGAAAATGGGTGGGACACTACATGTGCACAAACACTGCCATTTCTATGACAGTACATTCAATACAAAGACAAACTCACAGTAGAAAACAACTTGGTAATGAAGGGCAATCGTGTCATAGTACCTCCAAAGCTCCGTGGTGAAATGATTGAAGCATTGCACAAGACGCACTTAGGTATCACTAACTCCAAGCAGCTAGCACATGATGGCATGTTCTGGCCCAACATCAATAAACTAATTGAGGCAAAAGTCAGTCATTGTGACACATGCCAAAATAATCGGAAAAGCTTACATAGCGAACCGGTTATAAGTCACCCAATAACATGTCAAACTTACGAAAAGATAGGTGAAGATCTATTTGAAATAAATCACAAGAACTATATAATAACGGTAGATTATTACACTAAATACCCGGAAGTCACTTTGTTGAAGGATATGTCATCCGCCATAGTGATCGAAGTTATGAAGGATAACTTTGCAAGACATGATATTCCAAGCCAGGTAATTTTGGACACCGGTCCGCAGTTTAAGAGCCACAAATATAACAAACTTGCACAAAATTATGGGTTTATAGCCACATACTCAAATCCCCAGTATCCTCGCAGTGATGGGCAATTAAAAGATTTGTCCAAACAATAAAAAACAAGCTAAAAAAATGTTTAGACACAAACACAGATTTTCAGCTGGCATTGCTCAACTATAGGAATACTCCCTTGCCTGTGCGTAATGCATCTCCAGCTCAGTTGCTCATGAGCAGGAGGCTAAGAGGGAGAATGCCTATGTCAGAAGGTAATTTGATACCCAAAACACTAAATCCAAGGAAATCACAAATGACGAAATGTCAACAGAGTAAAAAAAGTGTTCACAACAAAAAGTGTGGCAAAGCACACAAGCCATGGAGAACTGGTGATAATGTTAATTACAAAAACCATGTAGGGGAATGGAAAAAAGGGGTGATTTTGGGGCCTACAGGAGTTTCAGGAAGAGAATACCAAATTCTGAACGAGTCGGGTAACATGTTGTATAGAGACAGAGTACAAATCATAAGGGCACCGGAGGCTATACAGCCAAAATCAGTCGGGCAGGCACAGAACATGCTGACAAGTCAGAGAGATGTAAGGAACGCAGCTAATCTAACTAGGTCAGGTCGAGTGATTAGGGCAGCGGACAGGCTAGACCTATAAAGGTTAGACAGTTGCCAGCTGTAATGACTCACTAAAACTATGTGCATGTTAGCATTAAGATTTATTTTCAGAAAATATGTTCATTGTTTATTTTAAAGTTTGCATTATGTCATAGGGAGGCTACATAGCCAGACAATAACCCAAAGGACATGAGTGAATGGGTGCATGAGGACATTGGCTAAACATGATCAAAATCTAAGACATTGCGGCATTATGTTACTATGTGTTATTTTTATTTTGTGCTTTAACCTGTAAACCCAATGTTCATGCAACCATTTTTAAGTATATATGTTTATATCTCAAAAATACTTGTGAAGCGGGGATGTAATATATGCATAAAAGACATCCAGGCACTGGTGGAGAACAAAGGAAGATGTAAATGAGATGATATCAGAGGCACAAGGTGGCGGCGGTTCTGGTCCCTGGATGGTGAATAAAGCATTCAGTATCCAGAAGTCAAAGTGTTCAGACGTCGTACTTTCACAGACTGTACAACTTTAATGAGTGTGGATTTCTGGGAGGGGGAAATGCCAATGTGTTTAACATTCAATTGGATGGTTGTTTGTTGGAGTTTACTTCCTGACAACATGTAAGATCATATCAGGATAGGTACTGACAGTGCACACTCATGGTAAATTTATAGTTTTGCCCCACTGGGAGGCCAGGCAACCAGCACCACGACCTGATATCCCACTCAGGTACATTATCCTGACGTTGAGCTATCCAATCAGTCCTTGCCCTCTCATCATAATGCTGAGCGCCTGGCTATGAAGCGACAAGCATCAATTTTATAAGTCAGTGGATTGACTCGACCTGGAATCAAACTCCCAACCTTCTATAGGGGAAACATGTGCTCTATCGACTCGACCACCGCATCCGGTACACCACGCGACAGGTTCATATGCTGGGGACGAAGTGATTCAAAATGAGCCGTTTGCAATGGTCATTGGGTACTTTTGCAAAAACCCGCTAGATGACATGTGGGGAATCAGACAGGATGGCCAAATGAGTTGAGCGTCGATCTCATGTTTTGGGAGATCGGGGGATCCGAACCCATGGGGTTGTGTGTTCGAACCCTGGTCGAGTCAAACCAATAGCTTTAAAATATATATTTGTCACTTCCTAGCCAGGTGCTCGGCATTATTAGGCAAGGACTGGTTGGCTCAGTGTCAGGATAATGTGACTGAGGGGGATATCAGGTCATGGTGGTGGCGGCCTGGTCTCCCAGTGGGGCAGCACTATGAAGTCACTATGAGTGTGCACTGTCACAAGTCGGTTCCCGTCCTGATATGACCACTGATGTTGCTAGGATGTAAAACAACAACAAACAAACAAATGGTGTGTGAGGGGATGGTGCTGCCACTCAGAAACAGAAAGTCTTTTTTCCGAATGATCCGCCAGGTGGCGTCCCATCAGCACTTTCATACTAACACGCCCCCCCCCTCCCCGCCCATCAGACCAAACTAGTTCTCAAAACGTCCAACCATGTTCTAAAACGGGCTGTGGTTGGGGTAGAATGGGGCTGCAAGAAAATGTGGGGTATGCTCAAAGTTCTGGAGCACTGTTCTGTTTTATCCCATCCATTCCATTCGTAAAAACACCGTAAAAAGTTGCTACTATGTCCATTTCGTTCAGACACAGTTTGAGTCTGTTCAGCAACATTTTCAAGAATGTAGTGAGAACTAGTTTGGTGTGATGGAGGTATTACGGAATGAATATCCCAAAGGCGATCTCACGCCCTGAATTACACCTGTCATGTCGCAACCTGAACAATACTTTCATCAAACTATGCGTCTTTAATCAGGAGACGTCTAATCTGAGAGTAGCGTGTCCACTTCAGCTAATGAAACAGGATTTGATCAGCTTAACCTAATTCTAATTAAAGCCGGTGTTAAAACACTCGACCTACAAACAGAAGCGAGGGAAGGGAACAGGAGAGTAGGGCGCCCACCCCCCTTGTAGGACGTCATTGGTATCAATCCTCGGCCGAGTTAAAAATACTTTTTTTTTTCTGGGTTTTTTTTTTATTTCGATAAATAAATTATATTGATCCTTATAATCTACCTTAGTTTAGTTTGAAGTACCTCGTACTTTAAATGATTCATTTTCGAGGGGGAAATTTGAGTCAAATCGAGCTAAATTACTGTTGCTGGGGCACATAAGGATATCTTGATTTTTATAATCTACCTTAATTTAGTTCATTATACCTTAAATGCTTAAATTAGGAAGTATTTTGGGATGGCTGAATGAGTTAGAGCGCCCGTCTCCCACTTGGTAGATCGTGGGATCATGGGTTTGAATCAAACAAATGACTTAAAAGTGTTTACTTGTGGCTTCCTAGCCAGGCGCTTGGCATTATTAGGATAGGGCAAGGAGCAGTGGAATGAGGAAGACCAGTCGTCTGCGACTGAAATTTTCCCTGCTTAAACAACTAATGTGGAAAAAAAAGAAAAAAAAAAATCGACCTAAATTAATGTTGCTGGGTACATAACAAAAGGTGATCTTTATAATATAGCATAATTTAGCTTACCGTAAATTTTAAATGGCTAAATTTGGAAATATTTGAAGTCAAAACAATTCAAACTTCATGTTGATCTGCACATACACATTCTGAGGACGTATGCTTCTGCATCTTCTCACTCTCATCTTCCATAACATTCACAAATCACTTAATTTGGTCAGACATCTCGGGCAAGGAGCCGCATAGATAGGTAGGCGTGGGTAGTATGGTGATATCAGGGAGCCTAGGTGGTGTAATGGTTGGCCCACTGGCCCGGAATGCAAAGAGATGTGGCTTTGAGTCCCTCTCTAGGCGCAATATTTCCCATTTTCATCACCCCCCTGACACTGGTTGCCGTGACCATGATCGTGTACAAGCTATGCAATGTATAGTTGTTGAACCTACAAGGTGTATGTGTATATGTAAGCGCATTGCCTGTGTGTCTGTAATTGAAAGCATTTCAATTCCAGGGGGATGAGTGTAGTGGTCTGCACTGACCTCTCGGGCAACGAGCCACATGGACAGGGAGGCGTGGGCATGTATGGTGATATCAGGGAGCCTAGGTGCTATAATGGTCAGCACACTGGCCCGGAATGCAAAGAGATGTGGGTTCGAGTCCCGCTCTAGACAAAATATTTCCAATTTTCATCACCCCCATGACAATATGTAAGTAGTTCTAAGCACCATCTGGGCTGGATTGTAGGGCATCACGACTCAGGTTGCATAAGTGACCTTGAAGCTCGACAATTCCATGTATTAGCTTTCTTTTGCCCTCAATAACAAAGTTTAAATTTGTTATTTAAAGAATCAGGTTATATCTATCTGATTCAGTATGTACCTCTGTGCAGCAAGGGATGGCTCAGAAGGGGATCGGTATTCAATTTGTATATTTAGAATCAAATCTATAACATAGATGTTGTTTTACAATATGGATGCTTGCTTAGGACAACACACCTCAATGGTATGGATAATTACAAAATTAATAAATGTTTATATATAAGAAATATTCTAGGACTATTACCTGGCATTATCCTGATCTTGATGGTTGAATATCAGGATTATTTGATGAAATGGTATATCGATTCATGATGTCAGTTGCCTGGTGCTCCACTCGGTCAGCACTATAAAGTGTGAATCACTGCGTACTGGTTGAAAGTTTGATGAAAGTATTGTTTAGGTTGTGACATGATATGACTGTCACTTTTAGAAACTGTGTGCCACATTTTTAGTTTCCATGTTACACATTCTTAATGATTCTGCCTTCTTTTTGAGAGGTAGTATTTCCAAATAGTTATTGTTCACTATGTGTGTTAAGTATGTTTGTTTGCAATACTATATGTAATTAATCTATCCCACTAAATATATCCAAAATATACTTATATGATTTCATGTTAAAGTGAAAATATGAAAATTTGCATATCAACATCAGACATTTACCTAAACATTTTCTTCAACCTTTTTGCTTGTAAGAAACAATTATTTTGGCTTAACTGTGATTAATCAAATCTTGTTTGAATGTATTGTGCTTGTTGACATGATGTGATGGACTTGTGTTACAATGATGTTACGGATGGACGTTACATGGTTAATTTTAACAGGTTTGTATATTTGCCTAACATCAAAATCTAAAAGAGATCTTTGTTGTTGTTCAAGTTCTGACATAGGCACACCCTATAAACCTTCATACAAATATGGAATCTGCTGTTATTTGGACTTTTTCTGTTATTATTTGGAATATATTCACTTTTGGTTTCCATGTCACAAAAATGTTACCTAGTTTCTGAGAACGACCCACGTATATACACGACCGGACGTGGTGGCCTAATTGGTAGAGTGTAGGCTTCCATGCGGGACATCGGAGTTCGATTCCCAGTCGAGACAAACTAATGTCTTATACAATTGGGGCTTGTCACTTACTAGTCAAGCGCTCGGCATTATTAGGATAGGGCAAGGACTGGTTGGCTCACTCTCAGGATAATGTGACTGAGTGGGATATCCTGTCATGGTGCTGGCAGCCTGATCTCCCAGAGGGACAGCACTATGAAGTCGCCATGAGTGCACACTGTCACAAGTCGGTACTTGTCCTGATATGAGCTTACATGTTGCTAGGACGTCAAAAAACAACAACAAACAGACATATATACACACCTAGATGCACAAATATAATTATATATCATGTATATAAGAGATGTAGGAGATAGTAGGAGAAAGACACAAAGCGAGGAGTGGTGGAAGCCTCGGATTTTATTGACCGAGGCTCTGGCCGAGCAATATACTGCCCTACCTAATACAAAAGTTTAAACTCTAGGCTCATGTGACGTAAACAGTGTGGAAAGGCGTGTGACTAGGCGCTGGTGGCGCAAAACTCACCAGGCGGGATCCGGCCCACAGCAAAATGGATAGATAATACATACCATGCATAATAAAAAGCAGAATAAATATCACAAGAATGCTCCGCCCCTTTATATTCATATAATACGTTATATATCACATATATATATAGGTGGTTGTGTGGTTTGTAATCCAATGTTTGAACTGGACATCACTATGGAGACAAGGCCATCGGCGAAATGCGCATTGTAGTTGCTACTCACCCTAGCCCAAATCAGGCCGGACATGGCCGGACAGCTGATGGCGGAAGTAGGTCATGGGGCAGAGAGGCTAACAATTCACTGACCCTTCTATTTAAATTAGTTACATTAATTGATTAAAAGCTCAAAATGTCCAAACCAAAACCAAAGCCATTACCTAGATTTGATTCTACATATCTAACTTAGATACTGATGCATTTATTAAACATTTGTCGTCACATAGGAGGGAACATTAAGGGAATTTAATAGAAGCTGTTTCTGCAGAAGCTCATAGCGTCCAGGGGCATAGCTAGGCGTACACGCATACGCCAAAACGTGCACATCGTTTTGTCCAACAAAATTAAATTAAAAAATAAGAAAGAGAGAGAGAGAGAGAGAGGAGGCATGTAGTAGTCCAGAGTGTCGAAAACTCAAGTCTAAAATGTGTGCAATCCACCAGCTTAAGCTTAAGCGGCCCCCTAAACCCCCTTCCGAAATTAGGAGAACACATCGTTAAAGGTCTAGCTCCGCCCCTGGTGTCAGAGTTTCAGCATGCTTGCCAAAATAAACTTTGCATGGGTGCATTTCAAATATCTCAAAAGTTAGTAATTTAAAATAAACGTAACTTCAGACTAAAGTCAGGTAGGTTATAGCGATCAATCTGATATATTATATATATATTTCAGAAAATGACAGAAACTCAAAAGCATCAGACTATGCAATTTTTAGAAAGGGAAATTTCAATCATGGCCAAGTTGTGTTCCTCATTCCATTGTGCATTGCCCTAATCCCAGTAATACTGAGCGTCAAGCTAGTTAGTAGCATGTATACAATTTTATGTCATAGGTTTGAGTCGGATATGCTTTGAAATCTGGGGCCATATGCAGGAGTCGGTGTTACCGAGCCAAAACGCGTTTAGATGGGATTTCTGGTTTCGAGCCGAAAAGTTGGTATGCACGAGTCAGTGATAGGCCTAACACCACAAGCTTAAACTAGGTTAAGCTAAACCAGAAACATATGTGGTTTAAGGTTGGTGTTAGGTGTAGATTAGGCCCAAATCTATTCAATGGCATCATATTTAACAGAATTACATACGCAATAAGTGAAATTTCATTAAATTAACCCTAAATTCGAAGCAATATTAATGCTGCCGCCGCAACGGCGGCGATATTAATATTTTTGAACCGACGAATGCAAGCAACTGCCACCGCCACCAGTATGGAAAGCGACGTTGATGCAGCGGTTGCAGCGATTTGTTTACTTTACGTTCGTCGATTCGAAAATATTAATAATAATATCGCCGCCGTTACGGTGGCAGCGTTAATATTGCTTCGAATTTAGGGTTAATTTCATCAATTTTCACTTATTGTGTATCTAATTCTGTTAAATATGATAGCATTTAATATATTTAAGCCTAATATATGGGTACAGATGCAGAGGGATTTCCCAAATCTATAAATAAATTCAAATTTAGCTATAATGAAAGGGTTACGCGCTCCTGCATACAGTTCCCGACGTCGGTGATAGCTACCCGGTAATATGCTGTAACACCAAAAGCCGCTATCACCGACTCCTGCATATGGCCCCAGGGATTTTAATCTTACCACCTACCAACACAAGATGCTACCCTTTATTTATACATACATGTATGCTATTACAAAAATTGATATGTCTCGCTTCATAGCCAGATGGTCTGCAATATTAGGATAGGGCAAGGACTGGTTGGCTCAGTGTCAGGATAATGTGACTGAGTGGGATATCAGGTCATGGTGGTGGTGACCTGGTCTCCCAGTGGGGCAGCATTATAAAGTCACTATGAGGGTGCACTGTCGCAACTCAGGCTAGATGTAGCCAGGATGTAACACTCCAACAGCGAATCGTCCATCAATTTTCAATTATTGCTTTGACTCGGCTACAATTTTGAAGTCCACAAACCAAAACGGGATGTAAATGCTTTAACTCAATCGGGCACTCCATTTGGTTGCCTGTGCGAACTGCTTACAACATACACCCACCCTCCCACCATCCCATCCTTCCACCCACCCTCGGGATATTACCTTAGATGTGGCCAGGACGTAAAACTCCAACAATCAACCAACCACCCACCCATCCGCACATCTTCCCACCAAACCATCCACTCACCCACTCACCGTCCCACCTAACCATCCACCATCCCATCCTCCCACCTGCCCAGTTCTCCCACCCAACCTCCCCAAATCGACCCACCCATCCTCTCATCCTCCCACCAAACCACCCACTCACCCTCCAACACACCCATCCAACCACCCTCCCACCCCCCATTCCACACCCTCCCACCCTTCCACCCCCCCACCTCCCACCCTCCCATCCCCACCACTCCCATCTCCCATCCACCCTCCCACTATCCCACCCTCCCACGCTTCCATCCTCCCTCCCACCCTCCCATCACTCCCACCCCTTCCATCATCTTCCATAATCAACCACCCTTAATCCCACCCTGTCAGAACCTACCACCCAGGTTACACCCCACCCACTCTGCCATTATTCCACCCAATCTTCCATCCTCCCACCCACCCTCGCACCCTCGCATCCTCGCACCCCCACCCTCCCACCCTCCCACTTCCACCCCACTCTCCGATCCTCCCTTCCATGATCCCATCCTCCCTTCCACTCTCACATCCTCCCACCCACACTCACATCTTCCCTTCCACTCTCCCATCCTCCCTCACTTCATCCACCCTCCCATCCTCCCTTCACTCTCCATCCTCCCACCCACTCTCCCATCCCCCCATCCCTTCCACTCTCCCATCCTCCCTTCAACTCTACTCCTCCCTTCCACTCTACATCCTCCTTCCATCTCCATCCACTCTCCCATCCTCCCTTCCACTCTCCCATCCTCCCACCCACTCTCCCATCCTCCCTTCCACTCTCCCATCCTCCCTTCCACTCTCCCATCCTCCCTTCCACCCTCCCATCTCCTTCCCTTCCACCCTCCCTTCACACTCCCATTCCTCCCTTCCACTCTCCCATCCTCCCCTTCCACTCTCCCACTCCTCCTCCACTCTTCCCTATCCTCCCATCCCCTCACCCATCCCCCCCACCACCTTACCACCCTCCCTTCCACACTCCCATCTCCCTTCCACTTTCCCATCCTCCCTTCCACTCTCCCAGCCTCCCAGCCACCCTCCCAGCCTCGCTCCCCGTCCTGCCAGGCCCTCTGTCCGTGACGAGCTGACCCTGAAAGTGGTTTTTATTTACCAGGGGGTCACTTTCCTGTTACACACATCGGCCCGCGCCCGTAAATAACAACGTTTTCATTTTGCAGACGTGTTATCTTCCATCACGATGCCAACACCGGTGGCGAAGCAGTCTGGACTTGTCGATTAGCAGACGGAAGTGTGTTGATGAACCACCGTCAAGAAACAAATAGGAATTCACACAACTACAAAATAAAGCTTGTTTCATTTACTGACGCCTCTAGAGCACATTGATTATCGTATCATCGGCTATTGGATGTCAAACATATGGTCATTCTGACATATTGCTTTGGAGGAAACCTGCTGAACCACCGTCAAGAAACAAATAGGAATTCACACAGCTACAAAATAAAGCTTGTTTTGTTTACTTACTCCTCTGGAGCACATTGATTATCATATCATCGGCTATTGGATGTCAAACATACGGTCATTCTGACATATTGCTTTGGAGGAAACTTGCTGAACCACCTTCAAGAAACAAATAGGAATTCACACAGCTACAAAATAAAGGCTGTTTTATCTCCGATGCCTCTAGAGCATATTGATTATCGTATCATCGACTATTGGATATCAAACATATAGTCATTCTGACATATTGCTTTGGAGCCGCCACATAGGCTACTCTTTCCGATCAGCAGCAAGTGGTATATTATATGGACTTTACCACAGGAACGGAAAATAGGATAAACTGCAAATGGGTCCACTAAGCAGGATCGATAAGATGACCCACACCTTCATTCACAGGCGAACACTCTACCGCCTGAGCTACATGCCTCTCCTCTTCACACTGCTACATGTGGTGATTGAAAACAGCCTGGTTTTGCTGTATCTTAATTTCGCGATAAGCCTTGCCACACCCTCAGTCATTGTCCTCCCCCCTACCCTCACTCAATTGCTTACCTCAGCTATACTATAATAGTAGCACAGTTTTTGCAGTGACCCACTATCTTAGCCCACTGAACTGAACTTATTATTGGTAACCCACTGACACACTAACCTCCTTCATAATCTAATAATATGCCCTACCTAAGTACCTGCTGATCTACCTATTTACAATGTAATGTACCCGGCTAAAGACCAGTGCCTCGGCATTGAACAAAATGTATATTCTGAGGAATAAACTGTTTTACCAAGAAGAAAAACCCACAACAAACTATCTTGTTTGGTTATTGGAGATTTAAATCCTGGCAATATCTAATGTCGGGTAACAGTGCACATTCATGGTGAGTTTATAGTGATGCCTCACTGGGGAATCAGGTCACTAGCACCATGACCTGATATCCCACTCAGTCACATTATCATGACATTGAGCCAACCAGTCCTTGCCATATCCTAATGATGCGCGAAAAGGAAGAAGGCAAGGTGGAGGTGGGAAAAAGAGGCGTTTATTGTGCCGCCTCTGGCAACAGGGGGTACAGAGCAACAGTGAGAAAAAACAGAGGATCACAGTAATGACAGGCAGGTAATGTTCCTGAGGAGGACAGAACAAAAACAAGTAAATCAGGGGCTCATAAGGAGCAAAAAGTCAGAGATGTAAAAGAGTTCAGGTGAGGGGGGGGCGCCGAGGAGCCCTCCACCAGCGAGGAGGGAAGAGGAGAGATGAAGAGAGTTGGGTGGGTGGGTGGAGGAAAACAGGGCAGAGCGCGGAGGAGGGCTGGAAGGCGAGTGGCTGAGGGAGGCCGGCGGGCGGCCTTATAAGGGAGGGCAGGAGGGCGGTGGCAGGTGAGGTGCGAAAGCAGCGGGCCGGGGGAGGGGGAGGAAAGAGGGTGAGAGGCGGGCGTCGCGCGAGGTGCGAATGCTGCGCGACGACCGGGAAGGCGGGGGGAGGGTCTCTTCCTCTCCACGCATCAAGCGCAATGCTCGCATTACGACCGATGCGCGAAAAGGAAGAAGGCAAGGCGGAGGTGGGAAAAAGAGGCGTTTATTGTGCCGCCTCTGGCAACAGGGGGTACAGAGCAACAGTGAGAAAAAACAGAGGATCACAGTAATGACAGGCAGGTAATGTTCCTGAGGAGGACAGAACAAAAACAAGTAAATCAGGGGCTCATAAGGAGCAAAAAGTCAGAGAGGTAAAAGAGTTCAGGTGAGGGGGGGGGCGCCGAGGAGCCCTCCACCAAAATGGAGGAGAGGGCTCGAGGCGCGCCCGAGGCGGTGGCCCGGAGTTGTAGGTCTGGGTGTGAAGAAGCGTCCGGGGCCTACGTGGACGGGGAGCGGGCGGCCAAAAAAGGGAGGCCCGCTCCTGAGGGCTGCGGGGAGGAGGTCCGGCGAGGGTCGATCAGGGGGGCAGCGAAGTCCTCAGGGCTGGGCGGGGTGGGGGTCGGGGTTGGGTCGGGGTTGATGAAGGCGGTGTCGTGAGGGTCGGCGGCTGCGCTGTCTGGGGAGGGTTCCTCGTGAGGCTGGGCTGTGTCTGAGGCGTGAGGTGCGAGGTGATGATCCCCGGCTCTGTCTGGGCGGCGTTTCGATCGGTGGTCGCTGAGGGGTTGTCGGTGGAGGTCACGGGGCTGTCGGCAGTGGTGTGGGTGAGGCGCCGGGGAGGGCCCCCGGGCCGGCCGGGGGCGGGGGGGGGGCGGCGGATCAAAAATCCGCCGAGGCGGCCGGGGTCTGGCGCTCACGGGGGCAAAAAGGGGGCAGCGCGGAGGAGGGCTGGAAGGCGAGTGGCTGAGGGAGGCCGGTGGGCGGCCTTATAAGGGAGGCAGGAGGGCGGTGACAGGTGAGGTGAGAAAACAGCGGGCCGGGGGAGGGGGAGGACAGAGGGGTGAGAGGCGGACGTCGCGCGAGGTGCGAATGCTGCGCGACGACCGGGGAGGCGGGGGGAGGGTCTCTTCCTCTCCACGCATCAAGCGCAATGCTCGCATTACGACCAATGCCGAGTACTTGGCTAGGAAGCGACAAGTATAAATTTTTAAGTTATTGGTTTGACTCGACCATACTTAGTTCCACAATCTACGAAAATGGGAGACAGACGCTCAACTCATGTCTGTGTGTGTGAAAACAGCTTGGTTTACTTTTGGTTTCAATGTCAAGGTCCGGTCACATACAGGTTAGTGGACATAGTTGAACGTACTGGAGGCTAATGTAGTTGAATGTAGTTGAACATAGTTGAACATAGTTTGAACATAGTTGAACATACCAGAGAAGTATGGATGCCGGTATGTTCAACTAAGTCCAACTATGTTCAACTACGTCTGACTATGTCTGACTACTTTTGACTATGTTTGACTACGTTCGACTACATTTGACAACGTTTGACTATGTTCGACTACATTTGACTATGTTCGACTACGTTTGACTATGTTCGAATACGTTCACCTACGTTCGACAACATTCGAGTACCTTTGACTACCTTTGACTACCTTTGACTACCTTTGACTACCTTTGACTATCTTTGACTATCTTTGACTACCTTCAACTATCTTCAACTACCTTCAACTATTTTAGCCTCCACTACGTTCAACTAAGTTCACTAATGTGTATGTGACCGGGCCTTCACAGTTCAGTGCCCAGTTTCAGAGAATGTCCCAAATCTCATATCAGCAGTCCCATAACCTACCCATAATGGGAAGTTGCCGCTCAACTCACTAGAACTCCAACTCTGGGTGTCACTTCACAGGCACTACCTCGGTTAGTGCATCTTCTTAGGTCATTTGACTGTCACAAGAAACCAGCATCTAGTCATTTTTCTAAATCGTAGATTCATGATTGCCCAACAACACACTGTCCATAAAGTCTTGCTCACAGGGCGCGGTGGATGAATCGGTAGAGCCCGGACCTCGCGTGTGGGAGATTGGGAGTTCGGTTTTCGATCGAGTCAAACCAATGACTTATACAATTGATACTTGTCACTTCCTAGCCTAGTGCTCGGGATTAATAGGATAGGACAAGGACTGGTTAGCTCAGTGTTGGGATAATGTGACTGAGATATCGGGTCATGGTGCCGGCTCTGTGATTTGTTTACTTTAAATTTGTCAATTCGACAATATTAATATTGCCGCCAATGCAGTGGCAGCATTAATATCGCTTCATTTTTAGGGTTAATTTGATGAAATTTCACTTATTGCGTATTTAATTCTATCAAATATGATAGCATTGAATAGTTGGTCTCCATCCTGACACTAACCTAACACTAACACCGCTGTAAACCTGCTAGAGGGTAGGTTTACATTCTTCGACTTTAAATGTGCGGTGTTAGGCCTAACACTGCTCCATGCATATTAACTTTTCGGCGCTAAACCAGAAATCCCACCCTAACCGCGGATTGGCTCGCTAACACCGCTCCAGGCATACGGGCCCTGATCATTGGCTAGGAAAAGCAAATATATATCCACAATGAATCTAAAAAATTGATACCTAATTCATCATATCGATCATCATAATCAATCTTTGAGCATCGTTGGCGAACCACAGATGACTTTGTATCCAGTTTTCTCCATTTGTCCCTGTTCCCCACTGCCATCTTAGACTTGCGGAACTCCAAGCCTGTTCAGGGCCTGATGTTGTCTTCACACTTCGACTTCCCCATCTTCTTCACAAGATATTTAATTAAATTTACATAGTCATTTTCTGAGATAAGTATTTTAGGTTGATTATTATAATCTACCTTGCTTTAGGTTGAAGTAAGTTTTATTTTTAACTAATAGCTTTGGAGATATTTGAAGTGCAAACATACTAACGTAATGTTGGTAAGCATGCCAAGACCATGACACGATATGGCTCTGCAGTAACAGGTTCTATTAAATTGCCTTAGTATTCCCTTCAATGTGGCGACAAATGTTTGCTAAGTCCACAGCATCAAAGTTGGATATGTATAATCAAATCTAGATATTTTTTTTGGTTTTGAAAATTTGATGTTTTCATCAGACCATGCAGGTTTAATTTCCCGACGAATTTTCTAAAACTAGACGAAATCTTGAGAAAGCAGACGACATGTTGCTGGCAGCAGATTTCATTCACATCAACACCAAAACTCTTTATTATCATCAACCAGACATCATATGACAGCAGGCGACATTATTCATTTATGAGCAGACGATATTGGCATTCAATGAACACTGATATCCTGTTTTGTAAGAGCAGACGACATTTGCAAAGCTCTAGTGGCTTTACCGCGTTGATGCCCATTGATCTGTCACGTGACCAAATGGCCGTTCGTGGTCATGGCGCAAAATCTACAGCCCCTGACTATTTGAGACTTTCGTTGGCGGCCCCACGTCCAGATGGCGCTGTCAGAGATTCACTTTTGTGAACATCGACTCTCCATTAACCTTTCACTTCCCTGAGCCCACCAATGTGGACAATACAGGCCTCGGTGTGTGCACTCCTCATTTACTGTCACCAGATGTCACTGTCAATGGGGTGACAGCAAGTGACAGTGTATGTGTGTGTATGTGCACTGACAGAGCGCTAAAGCTGGCTTCGGCATAATAAGTGCAGCAATGAGGAAGACCCAACTGGAGCATTATCTGTTCTGGCCAGACTATATGGTTTAGTCATTAAAATATATGCCAGACGGCATGACCGAATGAGTTGAGCATGACGGTTTCCTGTTTTGGGAGATTTGGGGGATCCAAACCCATGGATTTGTGAGTGTGAACCCTTGTCGAGTCAAACCAATGACTTAAAAATTGATACTTGTCACTTCCTTGCCAGGTGCTCGGCATTAGTAGGATAGGGGAAGGACTGGTTGGCTCAGTGTCAGGATAATGTGACTGAGTGGGATATCAGGTCATGGTGTTGGCAGCCCGGTCTCCCAGTGGGACAGCACTATAAAGTCACCATGAGTGTGCACTGTCACAAGGTGGTACCCGTCCTGATATGACCTTAGATGTTGCTAGGACGTAAAATAACAAACAAACAGACACAACGAGCATGTTCCGCGCTGGTTAGGTCCACTCAATGGGGGCAACTTCTGCGAGCAAATGAGGAAAACTCAACTAGCGCGTGCTCTGTTTGTTAGATTCGACAGAGTGAGCGCAACTTCCGGAGGCTCCCTAGAGTACACACATTCCTTCACCAACCCGATGATGTCAGTTGGCTACTGCATAAACAAAAAGTTTGTTTTATTTAATGACACTTCTAGAACACATTGATTTTCATATCATCAGCTATTGGATGTCAAGCATATGGTCATTCTGACATATTTCTTTCGAGGAAGCCTGCTGCCGCCACATATGCTACTCTTTCCGAAAAGCAGGGTCTTTTATATGCACTTTCCCACATATAGAACAGTACATACCACACCTTTGATGAACGAGTTGTGGACCACAGGTTGGAATGGAAAATAGCCCCACCCCATCTGCAAATGTGTCCACTGAGCAGGATCGATCTGATGACCCAGAGCTCCAGAGGGGGACACGCTAACGCCTGAGCTAGGTCCCGCTCCGTTCGCTACTGCCTTTGTTTCTCTAACTACATGCTGTACTGAATGAAGGGTGGACACATCAAAATCTGCTTAGCGAATGTTTATTAACCAACCTGTAGCAGTGTGAAGCGGTTGGTGGCGCCCCCATCGGAGCTGGGGTTAGGGAGGCTGGAGCAGTAGATGACTAGGACAGACTCCATCAGTCCATGGATCTGAGTCAGTCATGAGGGAAAGAAAGGATATTCCGGCTTATTATACTCGTGTAATTCATATAGATCAACAAAATATATATAGATATATGTATATATATATATATATATATATATGAAGAGTTCAGGTGCAAAACGATGTAAACGCCAATCCAAAAATGGAGATTGACATTGGAATCAAACCTACAAAAAGTTATTTTTTGTATATTCCTACTTTTTTGTTCATTTCACCATAATGATATGATCATATAAAAATTGGAATCAGTGAGAACTAACTTATTTTCCGGGAAAAATGTTGTGTTTAACCGACATTTTTGGATTGGCATTTTAGTGGTTTTATGCCTGAACTCTTCATATGTATATGAATGTAAAATATTCCGATTTATGGCATCGGGGGAATGCAAATGTTCTATTACTAAACAGGGTGGTGCCTGAGTGGGATGTAAATAGACATAGTGGTGCTGGCAGGGCTGGGTGGAAGGGCACTCAGGGCCTACCCCCTCCCCCTCTGCTCGGTAGGATCACCACACTCAGGCTCAAGGTTGGTGGTGGCCAGGGGGGGCCACACAGCTTGGTGGTGGTGGGCAGACCTCTGGTAGCCATGGGGACCAGGAATGCTGGATCCCTATTGGTAGGGCCAAGAATGCTTGTTTGCTATTGGGGGAAAGGGGTGGGGTGATACTCTACAATGAACCCATGTAACCATATAAATAATAAACCAGAGGCCTCGACTCTCTCTTCATCTTTACACTTTATATTCTTCCTTTCTCTTTGTCTGTATTGATTTCACCATAGCCTGCCGACACAACCACAGATTCGAGCTTTAGCCATGTTCCATGTATATATATATATATATATGTATATGCATGGACGCCATTAGCTGTGCATGTACTTCTGGGATTACATATGCTCCCGGTATGCCTGCTCGTCTTCATCCTTCAGACTTCTAGTAGGAAGGATGCAATTCTCTATGAGATGCACGTTGTCCCCAAGGATGCTCGATGAACAGACAACGTAAACGCATATATAAAGCTATCCATTAGCGGCTTTCCTTCCGCAGAGTACAGATTAGTTAGTCTTTTTTTGTTTACAAGTTTTATCCTGTTAGATGTGTTGTTTTGTTTGTTTGTTGTTATTTTACGTCCTCGCAACATCCAAGGTCATATATCAGGACGGGCATCTACTTCTGACAGTGTGCAATCATGGCAACTTTATAGTGATGTTCCAATGGGGGTCCAGGCCACCAGCACCATGACCTGATATCCCACTCAGTCACATGATCCTGCCACTGAGCCAACCAGTCCTTGCCCTATCCTAATAATCCCGAGCGCCTTGCTAGGAAGTGTCAAGTATCAATTTTTAAGTCGTTGCTTTGACTGGACCAGCGTTCGAACCCACAAGCCGATGGGTTAGGATACCGCGATCTCCCAAAGCAGGAGACGGACGCCACACTATTTCGGCCAGCGCGTCTGGTTTGTCCTGTCAGATAACGCTGCGCAAAGTTCACAATGGACTGATAGTTCCATTTAAAGCCCCTGTCACACATCACTGGATTGAGCAATGGACAGAATTGTCTAGTCTGGTGGTGTTCAGACGTCATAAGTATCAAATGTATTAAAATGTGTCAAAATGTGGTGATATCGGGTCAAAGGCCACTGGACGAATGGACATGAAACGGACATGAAACGGACATAAAACGGACATGAAACGGAGCTGAACGGATAGCCAATGGACAAAACAAACTCAAACCAGACAAGAACCGTAGAAGTCAATCCGGCGACATCCGTTCCAAGTTTTGTGCATGTTCAAAACTTGTACGGACACAAACCGGCCTATCAACAGACTTTGTTTGGTTTCTTTCTGTTTCCTCCGAGCCGGTGATGTGTGACAGGGGCTTAAAGCAGCATTGTCCGATGAAACTTCAGATTTTCCAAAAGCAAAGCAAATGTTCATGTTGCCTGCAACATGGATGATTGAGCATATGGGCACAGCACGCCTCCTGGTAGCTAAGGACGCGGACATTGGCGCCACCTTCTGGCAATTCACAAACTAAACCGAACCATAGATATTCAACACCGCCTAGCGGAAGTCCAGGGCTGCGTTCAGGGTCTCAGAGGCGCCTCGGAGGTGGCCATGACATCACGCTAGTCTGAACGGCCCCCCATAGGCAGTGGCCATCTGCAATGGAAAAGCTACACTGTGATTGGCTAAAACCACTGAATACAGCAGGCATTTTCGAGGCGCTTTTCATCTCCAGTCTGAAAAGGGAGGCATCTCCGAGACGTCGCCGAGATGCACCCGAGATGGAAATAGGCCAAAAAGCATCACGGAGACATCTCCGTGGCGCCTCCGAGACAGACTCTGAACGCGGCCCAGGATTGATGCTACACAAACCGTCCCAGTAATTAAGGGCGCTCTACCATGCCACCTATGTTCTATTCAGGTACTAAGTTCTCTCACGCTATCTAGCATCATACACCTGTGTCACTAAATAACCACTGCACAGCCCCGGGTCCTTCACTTCAACCAACAACAAACCAGCCAACCAATCACACTAAAATTCTGGACATTACACATTTCAGTGGTTGAGAGGTTCTACATCAATGTCTTAGAATTCCCTAGATACTGCAGCACATGATCGACCCACTCCACCAGTATCTAAGCTGGATATGTAGGATCAGATCTAGTGGATAAGCTGAATCAAATCTAAGTGAGTGGTTTGGTTTCGAAAATGTAATCCTTTCATCGGATTACGCAGTGTTTGTTTGTTTGTGTGTTGCTGTTTGGCATCCTAGCAACATCTTAGGTTATATCAGAATGGGTATCGATTTGGGACAGTGCGCACTCATGGTGATTTTATGGTGCCGCTCCACTGGGATACCAGGCTGCCAGCACCATTACCCGATATCCCACACAATCACATTATCCTGATATTGTTCAAACCAGTCCTTGGCCTATCCTAATAATGCCGAGCGCCTGGCTAGAAAGTGACAAGTGTCAATTTTATAAGTCATCTGTGTGAGTCGACCGGGAATCGAACTGCTGACCTTAAAGGAGAGCAAGGGATGATAACCTTCCCCCTCCCCCCACTCTTGAGAAAGTCACTTCTTTGTAGAAAGCTTATCAAGAAAACAGCAGAACAATGAGCTACCCCCCTCCCTGGCACCTGCTCTCTCGTTAGCGAATTAATTATATTAGCAGGTTAGCGCGGCCAACATAACCAATGTTTATAGTATTTTGCATTCCACCCATCTTGTATGACGACCGGTCTCAGTGACCGAATCAATAGAGCGTTCCCGTGCGTGCGGGAGGTCGGGAGTTCGAATCACAGCTGAGTCACACCAATGACTTAAAAAGTTTATACTTATCACTTTCTAAGCATGTGCACGGAATTATTAGGATAGGGTCAGGACTGGTTAGCTCAGTGTAAGGACACTATGACTGAGTGGGATATCAAGTGGTGGCCTTGTAATACAAGTTGTATCCCATTGTACGTTGGAGCCAGCCCTATGAAGTCGTCATCAGTGCGCACTGTCACAGTTTGGTGCTAGTACTGAGACAGGTTGGTAATGAGACTGAGGGGGATATCGGGTCATGGTGCTGGTGACCTGGTCTCCCAGTGCGGCAGCACTATAACAATGCATGCGCATTGACACAAATCTGTATCTGTTCTGGTATTACCTTAGATAGTGCAAGGATTTGAAACTCCAACAACCAACCACCAAGTCGGTACCTGTCCTGATATGACCATAGATGTTGCTAGGACGTAAAACCCAAACAAACAAGCAAAGCATTAATGACACCCTCTCAGATTTTAATCGGCTACAATCATCACTGATCATCGTTGATGCTTGCTACTACTCATAATAAATCATCCTGGGCATAATCAATTAACACGACCCGGGCGGTTCGGGTCACCCGAGTTGCTAGAATTTCAAATTGAACACCACGAGTGGAGTTGACAAAAGCATGTGCCGTGTGCAAAACGAACCGACCCCAGTAACCCACCTCTTGGGTGGGGTTTGCTAGGAATGATGACATCACATTTGTGCTGGTACCATCCTGCAGGATAATAGCTACCAGTCCCAGTCTGACATATTTTTGTTTGGTAATAACACAGATTAATGAAATGGAAATATAGCTAAACTATGCAAACATGAAATACTTTAAATCTTATTTTGCTGTAATTTCGATTATTTGACCCGAGTCTGTAGGATGTGCGCATGGGCCAAAAAGTGGCTCGGGTGACCCGAGTTGATTTATCGATTATGGTCAGCGTCGATTTGGTCAGCATCTTGCGTGGGCGTCTACAATACTACAAAGCGTGCAAAGTGTTCGATGAATTTTCAACCCGATTATGTCCCATATAACTCTGTCAACTGAAAGGTTCTACCTCAAGGGATTAGAAACCTAAACACAAATTGCACAGAAACAGCACAGGATACTCTCCCAAACCACTTGTAAAATTCCAGAGTGCATGGAAACTGGTTGGAAGACCAGTGCGCCGGCGCTGATACTATTCTTATTCAGATGAATAAAGACTTGTGAAAACAATATATATAAGATTTGAGTCTGCTGCCAGAATGCACCTAATTGGTGAGGCCCAAAGACAATAAGATAAAGAAAGAACTGAATGCACAACGAGAGGTGTACACATTGTGGTCCCACGCTTCAGTATGTCCTACCTGCTGGCCTCCCCCTCCCCCATCCCTATATCCCCTTCCCACCAACAGCGGGATTCCTCATTCCTAACACCAATGGATAAATTGATTTATTTACTACAGAATAAATCATTAGTCAAGACATCTTGACTTACTAACACAAAATTACACAAAACTAACACCCAAATCCTGATAAAGTAATTAAAAGTATTAGTGACTATTGAATTGGAAATCCTAAACCAACAACTAAAACCTTGCATGTAAATGTAAAATGATTTAATATACCTCATGCGAATTACTTATTCCACTGTTTACACTTGAATTTCTGAAATTACTTCACACATAAATTTACTATATAAACCATGTAAAAAAAGAATGTGTGTAAATAGCGTTATACTTCTAACATTTATGGTCGAAAGACCAGTGCTATATAAGTGTAGTAGTCTGCACTGACCTCTCAGGCAAGTAACCATATAGACAGGTAGGCGAGGGTAGTATGGTGATATCAGGGAGCCTAGGTGGTGTAATGGTTAGCACACTGGCCCGGAATGCAGAGAGATGAAGGTTCGAGTCCTGCTCTTGGCGCAATATTTTCCATTTTCATCACGCCCACGACACTTGTTGCTGTGACCAGGATCCTGTACAGGCTATGCGCTGTATAGCTGTTGAACCTACCCTGTGTATGTACATGTAAGTGCATTGCGTGTATGCATGTAAGTGTAAGCATTAAAAGACTTTCAATTCCAGGGGGACGAGTGTAGTAGTCTGCACTAACCTCTCAGGCAAGTAACCACATAGACAGGTAGGCATGGGTAGTATGGTGATATCAGGGAGCCTAGGTGGTGTAATGGTTAGCACACTGGCCTGCAATGCAAAGAGATGTGGGTTCGAGTCCCGCTCTAGGCGAAATATTTCCCATTTTCATCGCCCCCCACGACATAACTGACAAAAGATGTATACAAATAAAATTCATTTACCCAATAATTTGTTTTAATTTGAACAAGTCATATTAAAAGTATTTGTCTTGTTTCCCCTCCTGCTGCTACCAGTGCTTCTGCTGCAAAAGCAGTCCCCCCTCCCCCCCACACACATTCTCTCCTCATCTAGGGGGAATATTCTGCTCCTTTTATTGTTAGCATAAACTTTCCCCACCAGGTGGCAGGCCAATCATTTCGGTGATGGCCTGTCAGCGGGAATCCGTAGAATTCTCCCCGGGATCATTCGGAGTAAGCAAATCGATGAGTATGTGTGTGAGGTGGTGGTGGTGGTGTGTGGGGGGGGGGGTTGAGGGGGGGGCAGACACTCCTCGGTTCACAATTGAATAGATCAGGCGCAAAACCGCATAAATACCCATCCAAAAATGTAGGTTAAATAAAAGATTGTTCCCTGAAAATAATATTTAATTCTCACTAATTCCATTTTTCATATGATCATTTGGTTATGTTGCAATGAACAAAAGAGTAGAAATATAAACAAAATAAACTTTTGTAGGTTTTATTCCAATGTTTATCTCCATTTATGGATTGGCGTTTACGTGGTTTTGTGCCTGAACTCTTCACATATAGCTTGTTGAGTCTCAGGTTCTACTATCGTGAAAAGCACGTCCATGTATGACCATATACGTTGCTAGGACCTAAGACCCCACAAAACAAATAAACTGTATGGGTGCGTGGGGGGGGGGGGGGGTGCTGACTAGACAAGGGGCCGCCTCACATCTATCAGGAATCGAACATGTCAGGTTGGTTGTTTGTTGGCGTTTTAAGTCCTGGCAACATCTAAGGTCATATCAGGACGGGTACCAGCTTGCGACAGAGTGCACTGCAGGCATACATCTTAATAAATACTTCCTTTTTGATTTGAAAACTGTTGTGTTTGATATATCAATGTAATACACGATGATAGTAAGGATCGAACCATGTCCCATATGTCATGTTACAAATGGCTGACTGTAAAATGTTGTTCTTTGGTACAAAAATACTTCATAACTAAAAGGACCAAAGTTGCACACAGTTTATTTTATTTCCCTTATTTCTTACATTAAATCTGAACATGAATATGAAAAGTATAAGGAATAAAATAAGTAAGAGTTTTTTTGTATTCATGTTTTAAAATCCCATTCCATGCTGACCAGTTTTCAGGAGAGTGCCCCATATACATTATGTAAATATTGTCGGTTTAAATGCATGTCTCATGTCCATAGCGACATTTGCTCTTTTGTAATATATAGTTTATATATATTATGCTAAAAATACATAAGAAGGTTTGTAGTGCTGTCTCACTGGGAGACTAGGACACCAGCAGCATGACCTGATATCTCACTCAGTCACATTATCCTGACAGTGATCCAACCAGTCCTTGCCCTATCCTAATAATGCCAAGTGCCTGGCTAGGAAGTGACCAGTATCAATTTTTAAGTCAATGGTTTGACTCGACGAGGGTTCAAACCCGTCAATTCAAATCACACGATCTACCAACATGGAGACGGACGCTCACCTCATTCGGCCATCACGTCTGGTCAAGCAAATCGATGTGTATGTGTGTGGGTGTGGGTGTGGGTGTGGGTGTGGGTGGGGGGGGGCTATGTGGGGGGAAGGGAGGGGGGTGGGGGTGCCACTGCCGGCTCCAAATATAGCCTCGGGAGTCTCAAGTTCTACCATCGGGAAGGTACTTCCTGATATCACCATATATGTTGCTAGGACCTAAGACCCTAACAAATCAATAAATTATCCTGAGGCTGAATATATATGGACTAATCTCACATCCGTCAGGAACGTATCATGTCAGGAAATGCTTGCAAACTATTATAAAATTGGCATATTATTTAATTGCCCGTCCTGATATGACCTTATATTTTGCTAGGACGTTAAACAACAAACAAACAAAACAAAAACAAACTTTAATTGTAATATTACTGATATATGAGGTCATATAAATGCACATCTTGGCTTATGACAATGGGTAGGCCTACTAACGGCGGTTAAATAGTGTTGTCCAACTGAGATACCATTGCACCAACCAGCCTTACGACACAATAACCCATTCAGTCTCAAATAGCCACCGTCCTGATATTACCTTAGATGTTGCTAGGACGTAAAACAACATCAAACAAACGAACTGAATGCACAACACCAAGGAAACAACAATTACCAAAATCTTAGTTTCTAGTTTGACTGGAACTTGAAGCAAACTTTGTTTTAATTAAGCCCCAGTCAAACCTACCCGGATCAGGGGGCGGACGAGCCCCGGACCGTGATCCGGCGTGGTCCGTGCCAATCCGGCATGATCAGTGGCTCATCCGTGGATGGTCCTTGGTGATCCTTGGTGATCCGTGGCTGGTCAGGCCTCATCTTGGGTCCGCCCCGGATGTTTTAAAATATTTAAAACATCCAGGGCGGTCCGGGGAATATTGCGATCCAGGCTCGATCCAGCATCATCTGGGATGATCCAGGTGTAATCTGGGGGTGGTCTGGGTAGTCCAGAGTTGGACCAGGGATAGTCCGTATAGCGTCCGGGCCAATGCGGAGCTGTCCAGGTGTTTTTCTTAACCCGGATGAGCCACGTTTTAGCCACGGTTTAACCCGGACCAGTCGTGGACTAGCCCCGAAGTAGCCACATACCACTCCTGGACTGCCCGGATAAGACCCGCACAAGCCGGAAGAGCGTGGATCAGCCACGGATCGCCACAGATAGCCCAGTTTATTGCGGATCAGTCCAGGATGAGCCCCGATTTTGTAAATATATAGCAGGAGCAAGTCCACTTCAAGTCCTGGACTGATCCATGACTTCTCCGTAGATACACAGGGTAGTCCTGGGGTGGCCCGGATAGATCAGGGGCTAGACTGGGGGCTAGACCGGGGGCTAGACCAGAGGCTAGACCGGGGGCTAGACCAGGGGCTAGACCGGGGGCTAGACCAGGGACTAGACCGGGGGCTAAACCGGGGGCGAGACGAGGGGCTGGACCGGGGGCTAGACCGTGGGCTAGACCGGGGGCTAGACTGTGTAGGTGTGACTGCGAGCCCAAAAATGACCAAAATAGCAATTTTATCCGCGGATGTCCGGGACAGTCTGGGCGGGTGGTCCGAGACTGGTCCGGCTAAAAATCCGGGGTTCAGCCGGGTATGTATGACTGGGGCTTTAACTGGTTAAGCATGGACATGGTGGCCAAATTCAGTAAAAGCGCGGGCTTCCTGTGCAGAAGGTCAGATGTTCTAAACCCAACCAAGTCAAACTGATGACTTACAAAATTGGTATTAATTTGTTGCTTCCTAGCCTGCCGCTCTGCATTAATAGTGTCGTGGAGGTGATTAAAATGGGAAATATTGTGCCTAGAGCTGGACTCAAACCCACATCTCTTTGCATTCCGGGCCAGAGTGCTAACCATTACACCACCTAGGCTCCCTGATATAACCACACTACCCACGCCTACCAATCGATGAGAGGTCAGTGCAGACTACTACACTCATCCCCCTGGAATTGTAAGTCTTTTAATGCTTACATTTACATACAGGCAATTTGCTTAAAGAAACATACACAGGGTAGGTTTAACAACCATACAACGCATAGATTTCAAGGATCATGGTCACGGCAACCATTGACGTGGGGGTGATGAAAATGGGAAATATTGTGCCTGGGAGGGACTCAAACTCACATCTCTTTGCATTCTGAACCAGTATGCTAACCATTACACCAGCTAGGCTCCCTGATGTCACCACCCTACCCACGCCTGCCTGTCAATGCAGCTCGTGCCTGAGAGGTCAGTGCAGACTACTACAATAGGCTACGGCAAGGACTGGTTATCTTAATATCAGGATGATGTGACTGAGTGGGATATTGGGTCATGCAGCGGGTGGGACAGTATACCAGTGGGCAGCACTATAAAGTCACCATGAGTTTAGACTCTCACACGTTGGTGTATATATTCTGATACAATATTAGATGTGGTTAGGAAGTAAAAAAAACACACACAAAAATAAGTGGTTCTTTTCCGTGAGGGAGAGCCTGTATTCTACTATTTGTAATCAGACTATACATAGTATATATTTTTTTGAAGATTTATACTGCCTATCATGGATACGTCTGACTAGACTTGTTTTCATCATTAGACATTTTGTTGATAGAAAGCCTGAGCCTACACTTTTACCGACCCAAGGGATTTTTAACCTCCCAGAGCACATAGACATGAGTATGAGAGCAACCGGCCTTTGATGACGCTGTAAGTTATACACAGCAGTGGAAATCCAAATTGGCGGAGGTAGGGGCACGGGGAATTGAACCACCAACTTTCAGATTAGGAGTCTGACGTAGAAAAAAGTCAGACACTCTAACCAGTCCACCACAGAGAACACCACTTATAGTATATGGTATAGTCATTGACATATATATAATAGTATCCATTACACAAACAACACAATACCAATATGGTTCTCAAATCTCTTGCTTGATAAGACTGATCCTTTGCTTAAAACAAAATTCAGTGGCGGCAGGTGTCTCACTGCAGTGTGGGGGTCGGCTTATAAACACCTACACATCACCCATTGGCCCTACTTGCATGCACACACAAGTGCTAACCATACAGCTCAAGCTACTTGTTCTAGAACTTTCCACCGGCCTTCATACAGATAACCTACGCCAGTTCCATTACTATAATATCCATATAAAACTCCATTTTATATTTCACATAATCTAAGCTACGGATACACCTACGCCACACACTGAACGCGGTGGCCGAATCGGTAGAGGCCAGGGCTTCCCGTGCGGAAGATCAGGAGTTCGAATCCCAGTTGAGTCAAAGCAATCACTTATCAAATCAATATTTATCGCTTCCTTGCCTCGCACTCGGCATTATTAGGAGAGGGTCAGGAGTGGTTAGCTCATCGTCATAATAGTGTGACTAAGTCGGATATCGGGTCATGGTGTCGGCGGCCTGGTCTCCCCATTGGGGCAGTCCTATAAATTCACCATGAGTGCGCATTCTCACAAATTGGTACCTGTCCTGATCTGACCTTATGCGTTGCTAGGATGTAAAACCTCCCCAAGAATCAAAGAAACCTATGCTACACCAAAGCAAAATTGACAGTGTCCTTATTCCAGAGAATGTTCTGGGAAGGATAAATGTGGCAAGTTCTCCAGTTTCAATATCAGTGATGGTTTAATATTGCCCGTTATTAATAGCAGCATGTCGGAGCAAATACCCAATATAAATATGATGTTATCAGATTAATAGAATTAAATGTGGTATTCACTTAATTCAGCTGATATTTGAGAAGACCATCACGTGCACTGGGCTAAAGAAATCCTCAGGCGTATGGAGCACTCGTAGGCAAACGGAAATATCACATTTAGACTGAAATTTTACTGTGACTAATCTCAGAGAGCCCGGGTTAGTTTGAAGGATTCTTCTATGGTCACTGTACCATGGTGATATTCTAAAATCATGGTACTGTGACAGCAGTGCAGCAGTCTAGCATCACATTACGGTTGATATAGATGAGCAGTCTAGCATGACGGTACTGTTCTTTTAGATTCAAAGTCTACAGTCAATGCCTACTCAAAATATCTAACCCTAAGCCTAACCTTGAGCGGAACCATGATTGCAGAAAAATCTATTGTTGTCAGAGTATTGACTGGTTGGCTTAGTGTCAGGATAATGTGACTGAATCGGATATCAGGACATGTTGGTGCGGCCTGATCTCCCAGTGGGGCAGCACTATAAAATCACCATGAGAGAATATAAGCTTAATTACTTGAGTAAGCACCTGAAAGGATAACAATATAATTAAGATATTTTAAGCAGCTAAGCATTTAAAATCAGATATAGTTATGGCTTCTTAAGAATGTAATGAAATGAATTAAATGTGGTGGCCATCTTTGTTTTATTTGCATCTTATTGGTAAAATCAAAGTGGGATTTGATTCCTTGTGCCTGAAAACATTGAAAACAACCTTTCATTCATGTTTCTTCTATCTTATCTAGTTGCGAAGATATGAGGAAAATAGATTTTCTCTGACTTAGTGGCAGCCATCTCGGATTTAGCCTCCTAGCACAAATTGCTTACGGGTGATATGATGTCACCGGGCAGTTTCTGCATAAATATGTCCTATACATCAATAATCAACAATAAAAAAAAACCTTAGAATCAAAAACGAGGTCAAGCAAAAATGTGGTGCTTGTCTGTCAGACCAAATGCTTATTCTGGCATATTTCTTTGGAGGAAAAGAAACCCAACTGCGGCTGCCACATAGGGACATTTTTCCTATAAGCAGCAAGGGGTCTTTATATGCACTTTCCCACAGACAGGAGAGCACATACCACAGTCTTTGATGAACCAGTTGTGGACCATTGGTTTGATTGGGATGTCACGTGAAAATCATCGATAGGGGCGTCCATCTCCCGTTTTGGTAGATCATGCGATTCGAACCGACGAGTTTGAACCCTGCTCGAGTCAAAGCAATGACATCAAAATCTATGTTTGCCACTCCCTAGCCAGGCGCTCGGCATTATTAGGATAGAGCAAGGACAGGTTGGCTTGGTGTCAGGACAATGTGACTGAGTGGGATATCAGTTCATGGTGCTGGTGCCCTGGTCTCCCAGTAAGGCAGTACTATAAAGTCACCATGAGTGTGCATTGTTACAAGTCGGTACCCATCCTGATATGACCTTTGATGTTGCCAGGATGTTAAGCTCCAACAACCAACCAACCATCGGTAGGGCTTGTTGAGGGTAGCTGCAAACTTGCAGAGGCGCGTTCTACTCGCTGAATGCCAGCCACACACCCCCCCCCCCCCTGCAGCCCAACACCCACCCACCCACCCCCGCTACTAATGCTACTAAACCCCCTCCCCCCGCACATGCACATGCTATCCGGACCGCACTCCATCCACACCTCTCTCTATCTCCTGTCCGCCGGCCTTCCTCCTCCTTGATATGTCTGAAAAGAGGTCCTGGAGGGGGAGCCCGCCGGCATTTCACTTTCTACTCTTACTCTGTCTGTGTCTATGGCTCGCCGGTTGGTCACCATAGAGCAAATAGAGATGGTCCTTTGACTCAACTGACCTCATTTCTCTTTCCTATACTATACCCTTTTTTTTTCTCCCAGGCATACTCCTCCCCCTGACCAGGGGAGTTGTGTGCTTGGGCGGGGCCCTGTATCTTTACATTTTCTCTTGCTTTGTTCTCGTTGCTGGAACCACCGCTGCACCCATCTTTACCCGCCCTTCCTCGAAACCTTGCTGCTGTCGGCTGGATACAAGTGCCAACTACTGCTCAACTACCTACGGACCAAAGAGATTTGGGGGCCACCTCAATCCTTCGCCGTTACAACATTGTAAAGATGTCCCCAGCTTCTACAACACTCCCTACTGAAGTTTAAACTTCAACCAAAGATTGAGCCAATTTATCGGAGCCTCTCTATAAATGTTGCAGTTCTGCAACCAGTAACCGTCGTAAGGTTACAAACCACCCCCAAAGTCAAGTCACCCACAAAGTCAGGCAGTACACAGTGGGAGAGTGTCACACCATGGTGACAGCTGTGTGGCTTTAGATACCAGAACCTGTGAAGCTTCTAAATGTCAGGAACCAGCGAAATAATGATTGAGGAAGCATACACCTGGTACCTGGTAGAACAGTGAACCAACAGAGTTAAAACTATTAGCAAGCATAGAACTGGTACCTGGCAGAATTGTGAGCCAACAGATGATAGCATTGGGGAACCAGCGATGCAGTGAGTTAGCAAGGATTGAACCTGGCGGAACAGTGAGGGTAGCATTGGGGAACCAGCGAAATAATGAGTGATGATAGAACTGGTACCTGGCAGAACTGTGATCCAACACGGGTAGTATTGGGGAACCAGCGAAACAGTGAGCGAATAACTGTAGAACTGGTACCCGCAGTAACAGTGAAGCGACAAGGCGAGTATTGGGGAACCAGCGAAACAGTAAGTCACCAAGCAACCACACTTTCCACCCACACACACACACATACACACCCTCAGTCACAGGGGGAAAATAAGTCACTTCTCACTTCCGCTATTCCTACCGGACGTGACACCCCCACCCCGGCCCCCACCCCATCACTCCCACCCCACCCCCACGCCGATTGGCTAATAGCATAATTTGCTGGTTTCTCATGATGGAGTTTGTGGTTTAAAGCCCTGGCCGAGTTAAACCAATGACGTATAAAATAGACACTTGTCATCGAGGGGCCATCCAAATTTCTCACCATTTTCAAGATAGGCCAAAACAAAACAACAAGTTGGTCATCGTCCCTTTGAAATAAATATCAAGGTCGGGCGGTCGGTTTTTATTTTTGTTTTTATTTTTGTTTTTACTTTTGTTTTTATTTTTGTTTTTATTTTTGTTTTTAATTGTATTTGTATTTCTATTCTGTATTTCACTCGTCTCCTCGCCCTCCCCCTTCCCGCCTACCCCTGTCCCCCTCCGTTCTCTCCACCACCGTCATTCACATTCCATCTCCCCTCCCCATCCAACACCCTCCCTCTCCCAAACTCCTCCAGTCTCGACCCTGCTCTCTCCCCTGTTCAGTTCGCTCCCTGTTACCCCACAAATCCGTCTCCATTCCTTTCCCCCCACTGCCCTGTTCATTCCCGCCTCTTCAGTGCCCTTTCCATTTCTAACTTCATAAAACAGTTCAATTGTGGTATAGGTAGTTGAACATAGGTGAACGTAGTGGGGTAATTGCGTTAAACTATGTTGAAATATGTTAAGGTACGGCAGGTTTTGGTATGGATAAATATGTTATGGTACAGATAAATATGTTATGGTATGGATAAATACATTATGGTATGGATAAATACGTTACGGTACGAATGCCGGTACGTTAGCCTCCACTACGTTCACCAATGTCCACTAACGGCTATCTGACCAGGGATTTGTCCAAGTACGCTAGAGTATGCTAGAGCATGATAGAGTATGCTAGAGTATGCTAGGGTATGTTAGCATCATGGATGCAAATTCAGCCTCATATGTAGTGCTCTTTTGAACATGTCCAAAGATTAAATTGGAACTAATGGCCCACCCACGTTATTACCAAGTTAGCATGGTGGAGTAGTAAGGATGCCGGTACGTTCAACTACTTTCAACTACGTTCAACTACGTTCAACTACATTAGCCTCCACTAACGTATATGTGACCAGGCCTTTACCGATAAGCAGCAAGGGGTCTTTTTTATGCACTTTCCCACAGACAGGACAGCACATACCATAGCCTTCAATAAACCAGTTGTTGACCACTGGTTGGAACAGAAAATAGCCCAAACTGAAAATGGGTCCACTGAGCAAGATCGAAAGGATGACTGACACCTTCATAGGTGGACACGCTACCGCCTGAGCTACGTCCCGCTCCTTCGCACACACTCCCAGACACACACCACACACACACCACCTGCATATAAGGTTGTCAGTCCTGGAGTCATAATACCAATAAGACCAGGCAGCATATCACATGCAGGCACATCACCCAGATGCATGCAATAAGCATGCACACACGTATCTTGTCATTCACCTCCTGTCTTTAGCAATTAAACATAACATGGTTTATATGCAGCACTATAATTCCAATGATATCCCATTTAGCGCTTTATATACATACACACATTTCAGCACTAAAAATATCAGTGCTATATGGGGTCATTATCAAATAGCATATGAAGAGTTCAGGCGCAAAATGACGTAAATGCCAATCCAAAAATGGAGATAAACATTGGAATCAAACCTTCAAAAATTAATTATTTTATATTCCTACTCTTTTGTTCATTGCTCGATAACCATGCTATCATATGAAAAGTGGAATAAGTCAGAATTAAACATTATTTTCAGGTAAAATCTTTCAATTAAACTACATTTTTGGATTGGCATTTACATGGTTTTGTGCCTGAACTCTTCATATGTAGATGTTTGTTGGATGGTTGTTGGAGTTTTACATCCTGCAACATCTAAGGTCATATCAGGATGAGTACTGACTTGTAACAGTGTACACTCATGGCGACTTTATCGTGTGTGTGTGTGTGTGAGTGGGTGGTGAGGATGACGGACGGACTGTGTGGTCGTTACAGTGCATATGTGTGTAACCAGGCAGGCAGTCCAGCGGTGAGGTCAGTTGCACATGCGCAAATAAGCACGGGAAACCTTGGGGCTACATTTTGTCACGCAATCTGTGCTTGCTCTGTGACTTCAGGGCGGGTCACTGAGCCACCCACCACGAACACTGACCGCCTCCCCAGTCTGGTCCCATAGCCTGCTCCTGCAGCCTGGTTCCACAACCTGGTTCCACAGCCTGTACCATAGAATAGTCCTATACCCTTTTCCAATAGCCTGGTCTCATAGACTGGTCCCACATCATGTCCCATAACCTGGTCCCATAGCCTGATTCCACGGCCTGTACCATAACCTGGGCCCGGGTTTCATAGCCTGCTCAGTGCTCCCACATCCTGGTTTCACAGCCTCTCCCATAGCCTGATCCCATAGGGTATCCTATAGCCAGGGCATATAGGCTGGTCCCATAGCCTACTCCAATAGCCTGGTACCATAGCCTGGGCCCACAATCTGTTCCATAACCTGATCACATATACAATCCCATAGCCAAGTCCTACAGCCTCGTTCCATAGCTAGATCCCATAGCCTGGTCCCACAACCTGATCCCATAATCTGATCCTGTAGACTATCCCATAACCAGGTCATATTGCCTGATTCCATAGTTAGATCATGTAGCATGGTTCCACAGCCTCTCCCATAACCTGATCCAATCAACTATTCCATAGCCAGGTCCTATAACCTGGCCCCATAGCATGTACCATAGCCTGGTCCCATAGCCTGGTATAATAGACTGGGCGCATAGCCTGGTCGCACAGCCTGTCCCCTTACCTGATCCCATAGTCTGGTCCTGGTCCTACAGCCTGTCCCCTCACCTGATCCCATATTCTGGTATCATAGCCTGGTCCTACAGCATCCGCTCAAACTTGATCCCATTATCTGGTCCCATAGCCGAGTCCGACAACATGTCCCATACCCTGATCGCATAGTCTGGTTTCATAGCATGGTCCCACAGCCTGGTCCCACACCCTGTTCTGCAGCATGGTCCCATTGCGAGATCCCACAACCTGTCCCATACCCTGATCATGTCGACTATCCCATAGCCATAGACCATCCAATAGGCTGGTCCCATAGCCTGTACCATTCTCTAGTCACATATGCTTGTCCCATAACAATGCTCGATAACCTGATCCCATATCCTTGTCCAATAGCCTGGTCTCATATCCTGTTCCCATAGCCCGGTCTTATGACCTATCCCATAGCCATGTCCCATAAACTGGACCCACTGTCTGGTTCGATAACCTAGTCCCATATCCTGGTCCCGTAGGCTAGTTCCATAGCCCAGTCCCATACCCTGCTCTAATACCCTGGCCTCGGACCCTGGTCCAATAGCCTGATTCCATACCCTGGTCCAAAACCCTTGTTCTATAAGCTGGTTCCATAGCCTGGTCCCATAGCACGGTCCGACCTCCTCGTCGCGCAGCCTGGTGATATAGCCTGGTCATATATCCTGTCATATATCCTGGTCCCATAGCCTGGGGGAGGATTGGAAGAAGGGGGATGGGGATAATGAGACGGAAGAAGAGAGGGTAATGACAGAGAAGGTGAGTATATGAAGTACAGAAAGAGGGTGAGACGAGAAAGGTGGAGAGAAGGGGATCAGGGGCTGATGGAGGGTGGTGGAGAGGGGAGAAGGTGAGGAGAGAGAGAGTCCGGGGGGGGGGAGGATTAGAGCAGGGATGTGAGAGATAGAGCAGTGGAAAGAGATGAGGGTGGGGATTGAGAGTTCAGGGGGAGTGTGTGTGGGGGGGGGGGGGGGCAGAGAGGAGGAAGAGAGGAAGGAGTGGGGGTAGGAGAGAGTGATAGGAATACAGAATAATAGGATGCCTTGGTGTTTTTTTCTTGAAGATGTATACTGCCTATCATGGATAAATCTGAATAGATTTGTGTTCACCATTAGACAATTTGTCAATAGAAAGGACCTACACTTTTACCAACCCAAGTGATTTTTAACCTCCCATACCACATAGACATGGTATTAGAGCAACTGGCCTTTGATGATGCTGTAAGTTATACACAGCAGTATATACATGTACTGATGTAGTCCAATCACGCTGTGCCAGTCCGCAGCTCCCCTTCTGACCTATTGACCCATATTGACCTAGGCCTACATTATATAATGCAGGAGGCCTAGTTTACATGATAATACTTAATAGCCACATCGAATTTATCATTGTATGTAACAGTAGGCACGGTCAGAGCGGGATACTCGAGCATGGCTGTATATTTCATGCATAAATTAAAGATGCATAATAAGTTTGGTTCCGTATGGTTGTTGGAGTTTTACATCCTTGCAACAGCTAAGGTGATATCATGGTGCGTACGGACGACTTGGGACAGTGAACACTCATGGCGACTTTATAATGCTGCCCCACTGGTAAATCAGGCCGCCGGTGCTATGACCCGACACCGCACTCAGTCACATTATCCTGACACGGAGGTAACCAGTCATTGCCCTATCCTATTAATGCAGAACGCTAAACTAGGAAGCGACAAGTATCAATTTCATAAGTCTTGGTTTGACTCAACCAGGAATTGAACTCCTGATCTCCTGCAGGGGAGGCCTGCGCTCTACCGTTTCGACTACCGCGCCCAGTACATAATCGAAAGAAATCATCATATTTTCTAAATCAAAGCGCATATCTAGATTTGATGAGCCACGGATGAGCCACGAATCGCCACGGATCGCCATGGACCACGCCAGATCACGGGTCGGGGCTCGTCCGGCCCATGATCCGGGTAGGTGTGACCTAGGGTTACCGATGCAGCCAGTTTGTCTGGTTTGCAGTTGACTACAAAGTCGCTGCGGTGTGTTGCAAAGTTTTAAATTGTATTTTATATTCTTTGATTGATTGCTTTGATGGATATCTACTCTGCAACATTACAAATAGTTAGCTGGGGAAGCACAATTTGTCTACTATTCTCAGTGATTTAATTCATGAACAAGAATAGACTAGTGCTGCCACCTGTTGAGTTCTGATGTCAAATTTCCAATCAATTTGCAACATACTGCCCACGCCTACCTGTCTATGTGGCTCCTTGCCCGACAGGTCAGTGCAGACCACTACACTCGTCCCCCTGGAATTGTAAGCTTTGTAATGCTTACAATTACATACACACAGGCATGTTCACCATTAGACAATTTGTCAATAGAAAGGACCTACACTTTTACCAACCCAAGTGATTTTTAACCTCCCATACCACATAGACATGGTATTAGAGCAACTGGCCTTTGATGTAAGGTAAGTTCAACAACTATACAGCGCATCCCTTGTACAGGATCATGGTCACAGCAACCAGTGTTGTGGGGGGGGGGGTGATGAAAATGGGAAATATTGCACCAAGAGCACTAGCGGGACTCGAACACAAGCCTACCTGTCTATGCGGTTCCTTGCCCGAGAGGTCAGTGCAGACCACTACACTACCAAACAGTAGCTTAAAGTGGATTTTACTTTAAATGGCTAACTTTTGGGATAGTTGGAGTGCAATCAGGAAGAATTAATGTTGTCAAGCTTGCTGAAACTTAGATAAAAGATTCACCCTGTACTCGTAGTACACGGGTGAACGACAACGTTGTGTAAATATGGACGAAAATAGCTTTAGTATGGAACAGGAAGTAGAATGCCTGCCTCCAGTATCAAATGGGTACTTATATTGGCACAGAGTTGGTGAAATGGGAGAGAATGCACAAAGACAAGATGGCGGCATTGGAACGCTGTCGATTTCACCTTTAAATTCTATTAAACTATATGTTTTATTATATTTTTCAACTCAAAGGTAGCAGGGAAATATGAATATATATATATAAAGAATAAGTGTTGCTTCTTAGATTGTGAAATTAGGCTCTCATTTCATTTCACCATATTTTCGACCGCTGGTATTCACCCGTGTACTGTGAGAACAGGGTGAATCCTTTATCTAGCCGAAACTCTGACTCCGTGGGCTTCTGCGGTATCAGGTTCTATTCATGTGACTCAGTGTTCCTATCTGGGTGGCACCAAGTGTAAGTTAGGTGTATGGAATAAAATCTAGATGATTGCTTTGGTTTTGGGGACTTCATGTTTACAGCAGACTATGCGGCTTTAAGTGCATTAGTATCTAGTGAATGGGAAATCATAATGCCACAACTAAAACCTTGCATGTGAAGTGGGCGAGACTATTCGCCTTGTGACATTTGCGAGCTTGTGCCGATTAACCCGCATTTGGAAATGCGGGCTACTCGCCATGGCAGACTCGCGAATGCCAACATTTGCGAGACCCAGACCCATCAGACGTGTTTATGGACGCTCTGATGTTTTAGCCGAGATTTAGGCCTTTATTGTCGAAATTCTAAACTTGTTTTAACTTAATAATATGGGAGGGGATTGAATAATACATCAACGACATGTGCTACAAATGAATGTTAGTTTGGTTAAGAATAAAAAGCTGTGAGCTCTTGGAAAGGTAAATTGGAACGTTCCTTGCATCCTTTACTATTCTCCAGACTTCTATAGATTAACCGCTCTGGTCAAACTTAATATTGGATTACTTTATATATAATTAAGGGCCTTAAGCCTAATTGGCCTTATGCAGCTACTTAACCCATCTGCGGGGAGATAACAACAGACATATTAACAGAATTAGCGTAGAGATCTTTTGGCTAAAATATGACAGTAACTTAGACTGATTATCAGTGACAGTGGCAGTAACACTAGCACGTCTGCTTAGTTCTGGATCAATTTGAACATATTAAATACACCGTAAGGCGGGGAGACCAGCCAGTTAGTTGAAATAACTAAGTAAATGCTTTAGGCCGATAAATGCGAGAAGGGGCACAATCCGTATTTAGACGATACTCTGGCTGGTCGACTTTAGCCCGGGAACGACACTGACGGACACGGATTACCTGCAGACAGGACGGGAGCCAGCAGCGGCCCGTGGCTGGCCCAGGAAATTTGCATGGAAATAATTATATAAATTAACATGAAGGCTCGCCTTAAGCGGGGGGTGGAATAGCCCGACGGTTAAACATGTAAATGCAAAATGATTCAATGTACCTCATACTCAATACTTATTGCACTATGTACACTTTAATTTAAGAATGTACTTCATACTTCAATGTATGAATGTGTGCAGGTGTGCGTGCACTCACACATGCATGCATGGACAGGTACATACATACAGGCATGTATATTTGTGTACATGCATGTATATGCGTACACATGTACATGTGTGCATGTGTATATGTGTACATGCATACATGCATGCATGCATACATGTACACATGCATACATACAGGCATACATGTAAACATGCAGCCATGCATACATACATGTGTACATGGAGCCATACATGCGTACATGTGTACATGCATACATGAGCACATGCATACATGATCACATGTGCACATGCATACATGTATACATGCATACACATGTGCATACATACACATGTGCATGCATAATGTGTGTATGCACATGTGTACATGCATGCATGCACACATGTGCATATACACACATGCTTACACACGTACCTCCGTACATGCATACATGTATACATATCCAAAGGCTGTGCACACACATATATAACAGCATATCAGTGGTTGTGTGGCCTCACGGTACTAAACTACTGATCAATTGGTCGCCAGCATAACAGATAACATTGCCGCATTGCTTTGTAACCACACCCGGGAACCAGGAGGGTGTCGACCATATTTATAGGCGTCTGTCAGTCGAGTACACTGGTGCCCCGCGAGTCAGGGACGGACCCGGTGTGGCGTGCTCAGCCATGACCCGTGTTCAGCCATGTCGTTAGACTCAAACTCAAGGCAGTGTCAATGGTCAAGAGTAATCTTCATACAGAAAATACAGAACGAGTGAAATATCTCTAAAACCACACCACCTATTAACAAATCGCTTGGTACACATATAGAAAACATCTTCACCAAAAAGATTATATTAAATTTATAAGGTATAGGTTCTTGATTTCTATTAATTTTGATTAAAACTAATGTTTTGCACTGCGTGTACCGTCAAACTCAAGGCATTGTCAATGGTGGTGAGCAATCTTCATACAGAAAATCCAGGAAAAGTGAAATATCTCTAAAATGACACCACCTAGAAACAAATCGCTCGGTACACATATAGGAAACATCTTTACCAAAAACATTATATTAAATTTATAAGGTTAGTGACTCACGACCATTGACAATGCCTTGAGTTTGAGTCTATGTGCACGGCTGAAACTGACAGTGAGCTGAAACCGCCACACCGGCAAGGGGCTGGTGTGTGTGTGTGTGTGTGTGGGGGGTTGGGGGGGGGGGGGTGGGTGATGGGGATGACAGTACTGGCAGCTTGAGGGAGAATCAGGGAGGTGGGAGGTAGGTGGGGGTAGGGGGATGAGATGGGGTATGGATCGTGAGGCAGTGTACTGTGTATATATATGCCTGAGGGACGTAGGGAAGTAGGAGGTGGGGGAAGGGGTGGGGGTGGAGGGTGGGGGGGGGGGGGTTAGCAGGAGTGTGGATCGTGGGGCAGTGTGTGTGTGTAGATGAAGAGCTCTTTTCCAAAACGCAATAGTTGCCAATAAAACAAAATGAGTTTCCAATGGCAATGCCAAGTTGGTAGATCGTGTTTTGGAAAAGAGCTCTTCTTAAAATCCGTCCTGCTGAGCGGGAGCGGCAGTGGTAGTGACCAGGCGCAGCTGGTATCATGCAGTAATGAGCCACTCACAGGTGGCTGCGCAGTGGTGGATGCAGGAACTAAGCTAGGCATAGCAGGTTGGGTAGTAGTAACTCAATGAATAGGAGTGGGTACTAGCTAAGTCACATGACATTCAGGTGTAGAGTAAATAGAGGGGGAGAACTGCTCGGTGGTAGTGTCCTTGTTTATATTCCCATAATAGATTATAGAGCACATATTTATAAATATATAAATGAAGAACTATTTATTATATGACCTTGTCAAGTTCTCGTAAAATAGTAAATGGAGCTTATTAGATTTATTATATTTTATATATATATATTATATATTATATGAAGAGCTCTTTTCTATTTTCGAGAACTTGACAAGGTCATATAATATATATATATATATATGAAGAGTATATGCCTTTCATATATATTATATATATATATGAAGAGCTCTTTATTCATACATATATATATATGAAGAGCTCTTTTCCAAAACGCGATCTACACACTTGACATTTGCATTGCAAACTCATTGTTGGGGTTGGCACCGATTGCATTTTTGGAAAAGCGCTCTTTATTATACACAGGGCTGAGGGAGGCGGAGAGGTAGGGGGATGGGCAGAGGGGGGGGGGGTTGCGATGGGGTGGGGATCGAGAGGCAATGTGTTGTGTATATACCCAGGGCTGAGGGAGGCGGGGAGGTGGGAGGTGGGGTGAAGAAAGGGGTGGGGGTGAGCTGGGTCCTGTCGAGGGCCAGTGTGTGTATTCGGGCGGCGTGAGTGACAGTGTAGCGTCCAGGATAGAGGCGTGCCGGGGGTGGAGCCACCGGTCACGTGGTCAGAGGGGGGGGGGGCATACATCAAGTAAGCCACCCCATCAATATTTAGGGTAGGAAATAAACATATAATCCCTTACGTGCGTTTATACTCGCATAATGCTTATACATCACATATACAGGTCTGAGGGAGGAGGGGAAGGTGTGGGTGGCAGGAAGAAAGGGGTGGGGGTGAGCTGGGGTGGGGATCGAGGGGCAGTGTGTTATGTATATACCCAGAGCTGGGGGGGTGGGGGTGCGCTGGGGCCTGTCGAGGGGCAGTGTATATATATATATATATGAGTCATCCTCACGAAAACGGGCCAATCGGTGGTCAAGTGAAGATGTTGGCATCGCAATTCTTAAAAGTGTAGTGCAATTCTTTCTTTCATATTAAATTATCCTAGAAACAATTCAGGTTGTTGTATTTTCTCGACCTTTACATTCAGGATAAATTTAAAGACTTTCCAACACCTCTGTCAATGCTAAGTTGTAATTATACCGATCGACGCCGACATCCAATGATCGACGCTGACAACTTTAGCAGATGTCGGCGTCACAATTCTTAAAGTCTCATGCATTTCTTTGTTTTATATTAAATTATCCTAGAAACAAGTCAGCTTGTTGTATTTTCTCGACCTTTACATTCAGGATAAATTTAAAGACTTTCCAACACCTATGTCAATGCTAGATTATAATTATACCGATCAACGCTGACAGCCATGCTCGATGCCGACAACTTCCACCAATTGGCCTCTTTTCGTGATCCTGACCCATATATACACACAAACTGTATATATATATATATATATATTATATATATATACATATATATATACAGGTTGAGGGAGGATGGGAGGGTGTGGCTGGGGGGATGAATGGGGGTGGGGGGTGGGTAGGGGTGGGTATCACGAGGCAGTGTCCGTGCCATGTGTATGTCCACAGACCTGCTTTGAGCTGAGGATTAGGGTGGGGGGGGGGGGGGGGGGGGGGGCGGGGGGAGCAGGCCAACCGGGGCTGGAGGGCGGTGAGTCTGGCGAGGCCCGGTGCCTGTGTCGGACTGCTGTGTATATATATATACATGGGCCGGAAGAGTGACGGATTGAGCCGGTCTGCACCGAAATTGCCTTCCCGCCCAGATGGTGGTCCTGGGGGGGGGGGGGGGGGGGGGGGGGGACGGGAGAGGGGAGGTGGGAAAGTTGGGAGGGGGGAGGTGGGGAGTTGGAGGGGGGGAGGTGAACAGGGGAGGGAGGAGGGTGGGGAGAGCGGTGAATGGGTATGGGGAGGGGGAACGGGAGGCAGGGGGAGAGGTGGTGAGGTGGTTGAGTGGAGAGGAAGGACAGGGGGGAGAGAGGCGGGGGACAGAGGGATGGGGGGGGGGGGCGTGTGAGGGGATGTGGGTGATCGTGGAGGTGAAGGATGGTGATGGGAGGGGAGGGGGATGAGGGATGGGGAGGGGAAGGAAGGGGAGTGGTGGTGAGGATATGAAATGGGGTGGGGAGGGGTTGGGGAGTGGTTGGAAAGGGGGTGGGGAGGGGTTGGGGAGGGAATGGAAGGGGGTGGGAGAAGGGGAGACGAGGGAGGGGGGGAGGTGGTGACGGGAGCCAGGAGGGATTAGGGGAAGGGTGGAGAGGAGGGAAGGGACAGGGAAGGGTGAGGGGGTGTGAGAAGGGTGGGGAGAGAGGCGGGATGTGGAAGGTGCAACTAGAGAATGCCTTCTATCCTGCTATAATGTTGTGTTCTGTTGTGTGGCCATACATACAACATGCAAGTAAACAGACGGGATGGCCGAATGCGTTAGAGCGTCAGTCTCCCATGCTGGTAGATCGTGGGGTCGTGGGTTCGAACCCGGGTCGAGTCAAACCAATGACTTAACAATTGCTACTTGTTGCTTCCTAGAAAGGCGCTCGGCATCAATAGGATAGGGCAGGGATTGGTTGATTCAGTGTCAGGATAATGTGACTGAGTGGAATATCCATGTCATGGTGCCGTGGCCTGGTTTCCCAGTGGGACTACACTATAAAGTTGCCATGGGCGTGCACTGTCACAAGTAGGTACCCATCCTGATATGACCTTAAATGATGCTAGGACGTAAACAACAACAAACAACAAACAAACAACATGCAGATAGCAAGGTAGCAAGGTAAAGATGTCAGTTGCCGATTTTTGTCGTAACAATGTATTTTGCATAAGTATGACCTTTAAGTTCTTATAACATTGGTTGCTTGTCTGGAAGATCAACCGTTGGGGAAGGCAAACAGTTTACCTTACTACATGTTTATGGTTAAATAAAACTCAACGCAACTCAACAAAATGGATAGTAACTTGTGATAGGGCCCACTGGTGGTGACTTCATAGTCAGACATGTGATTCAGACATGTGATTCAGACATGTGGTCCAGGCAGTGTCAGGGTCAGCTGTCCATCATTTCATTAGTTTGCTTTCCCGAAGAAATCGGTCCATATGGCTACCTAAATAACTACCTTCTTGAATGAGGTTAATCTCGAAGAGTAATCCCTCTTCCTAATGCCTTTCAATGTAATCTGCTTGGCAACAGGATTAATTCTCATTTCCATGTCTCCTCCCTCCACCCACCACTTCCTGAGCTAACCAACCCTGACTATATATACATGGATATAGATATAAATGAAGAGTTCAGGCGCAAAACCATGTAAATGCCAATCCAAAAATGTAGTTTAAATGAAAGATTTTACCTGAAAATAATTTTGACTTATTCCACTTTTCATATCATAACATGGTTATTGAGCAATGAACAAGAGAGTAGGAATATAAAATACTTAATTTTTTAAGGTTTGATTCCAATGCTTATCTCCATTTTTGGATTGGCGTTTACGTAGTTTTATGCCTGAACTCTTTGTATATATATATATATATATATATATATATATATATGTTGCTGTCAAGACGCATTCCGCCTAATTTTCCCTGAATCTTAGTTCTATCTTTTTGTTTTTATGGTACCGGATGCGGTGGCCGATTAGATAACAGCACATGGAGGGAAGGTTGGGAGTTTGAATCCCAGCTGACTCAAACCATTGACGCACAAAATTGATATTTTTCGCTACCTAGCCTAGCACTCGGCATTACTAGGATAGGGCAATGACTGGTTAGGTAAGTAACAGGATAATATGACTGAGAGGGATATCAGGTCATGGCAGCGGCAGCCTGATCTCCCAGTGGTGCAGACCTATTAAGTTCCGTCTGTGGGAAAGTGCATATAAAAGACCCATCGCTGCTTATCGGAAAGAGTAGCAGCCTATGTGGCGGCAGTGGGTTTCCCCCAAAGAAATATGTCAGAATGATCTTCTATTTGATGTCCAATAGCAGATGACATGAAAATGCGCATGCTGTAGAGGCGTCATTAAAATAAAACTCGCTTTACTGTTGAAATTTTAAAAAGTACTCCCTTGGATTGCGTTACCTGGAATCAGAATATGCCCTGTGTGCCTGCACTTATCCTACTTAATTAATGATTATTCCTATTGCAATCCAGCTGTCTTTTATTACTGAGTTTTTAATCTGTTTGATAAATCCCATTTTAATGGTGTGTAGCATTCGTAATCACAGAATCCATTAAAGCTGCATAGTCCGACGAAATAATAAAATTTTCAAAACCAAAACAATGATCTAAATTTGATTCTACATATCTAGCTAATGGTGCAGTCACACTACGACGCTTCTCCCGGCGACCCGTCAGCGTTGAAAATAAAATCTTGCGCGTCGAGAAACGTCCAACTTTTCGGCGGTTTGGGGGAAAAGATCGGCGTCAGGGCAGCGTGTTAGTAGCGCGCGGCCAACGGGTGTCGACGCGTTGGGGGGAAAAAAAAAAAAAGTTTGGCGCGACGTCTTCATCTAACCTTAAATGTTGCTAGGGCGTAAAACAAAAATGCCCCAGTTTGCCGCAACGTGTGAGCAACGACCCTCCCGCGCGCGCGCCGTCTTCCTAGCGTTCCCATAACGTTATTCCGGCGCGTCCAACGCATCGCGACGCGCGCCTAACGTCCTTACCCATATATTTGCGCGTGCTGCCGGTCGTTGTTTTTTTTTTGACACGCTTAAAACCTTGGGCGACCGGCAACGCGCGCCGACGTTGTCCGCCGACCATCAACGTCAAAGATAGTGTACCGACGTGTACCGACGCGCTCATAACGCGCCACCAGCGCGTCCAGACGTTTCACTTATTATCGCCCAAAATCACTACACGTTGCCGTGTCGCCGGCGAGAAGCGTCGTAGTGTGACTGCACCATTAGATACTGATGCAGTTATTAAGCATTTGTCGTCACACCGAAGGGAATAGTGAGGCAATTGAATACAGAATAGCAGAATGCTATGGTGTCAGAGTTTTGGAAGCTTGCCAATATTAATTTTGCATGGTTGCACTTCAAATATTTCAAAAGGTTGCCACTTAAAATAAAAGTTACTTCAAGCTAAAGTAAGGTATATTATAACGATCAACCTAATGTATTTTTGTTTTTGTTGTTGGTTGGTTTGTTTGTACATATATATATATACATATATGTACATCCATATATATACTATATGTACATACATATATAATATATGTACATACACATATACATATGTGCATTTTGAAATTTATACTATATGTTCATACTTATATTACTATATGTACATAATATATACTATATGTTACATACAATATATATTTATGTAATATGTTATACTATATGTTAATATATATTACTATATGTAATATATATATATATATGTACAATATATTAAAATATGTTACTATATTATATATCTATTTTATATATATATTGTAATGTATTAGATACTATATGTAAATAAATATATATATATGTATATATAATATACTATTTGTAAATACATATATACTATATGTACATTTCTATCATAATATATGTAATACATATTTATATATATATTTTGTACCATACATATAGTACTATATTTACATACAGAATATACATATATGTACACACATATATATACTATGTACATTACTATATATTATATGTACATACATTTTATACATGTACATATATATACATATATGTACATACATATATACTATATGTACATACATATATACATATGTGTACATACATATATGCTATATGTACATACATATATACTATATGTACATACATATATACTATATGTACATACATATATACATATATGTACATACATATATACCAGATGTACATACATATATACTATATGTGCATACATATATACATATATGTACATACATATATACTATGTGTACATACATATATATACAGGTATGTAGGCATTAACGAGCAGAAAAACGTGCTATACAAGTTGGCTGTTGGAGTTTTACATCCGGGCAACATCTAAGGTCATATCAGGACGGGTACCAACTTGTGACAGTGCCCACTCATCGTAACTTTATACTTCATAGTGCTTCCCCACTGGAGACCAGGCTTTGAGCACAATGACCTGATATCCCACTCAGTCACATTATCCTGACACTGCGACAACCAGTCCTTGCCCTATCCTAATAATGCAGAGCGCCTGGCTAAGAATCGACAAGTATCAAGTTGTAAGTCATTCATTTGACTCTATTGGGGTCCGAACCCGTGGCTTCGAATCCCACGATCTACCAACACGGGGGACGGATGTTCAACTAATTCAGCCATTCCGTCTGGTCCATACAAGCGGTAGACACGTGGTCAGAGCCCTCACAGGTGGCGCCAATGTAGCCCTGAGTTAACAGCAATTGTCCCCACACATATATAGATATATATTATTCATTGGTTACCGTGCCTGGTGGCCAAATAAGTACAGCTCAGGCCTCCTGTGTGGGAGATCAGGAGTTAGATTCCTGGTCGAGTCAAACCAATGACTTACCAAATTGATACTTGTCGCTTCCTAGCCTGGTGCTCAGCATTAATAGGATAGGACAAGGACTGCTTAGCTCAGTATCATGATAATCTGACTGAGTGGGATATCAAGTCATGGTGCTGGTCGCCTGATTTCCCAGTGGGTCAGCACTATGAAATTGCCATGAGTGCACACTGTCACAAGTCGGTACCCATCCTGATATGACCTGAGATGTTGCCAGGACGTGAAACTCCAACAACTCTTAGCTACGGCAGGCAGTTCAATTGTTGTTTTGGTGGGGGTGGGGGGGGGGGAGTAAAAGGTCAAATCAAAACGAAAAACACACGATGACCTTGAATCACACCAAACAGGTAAACTCTTTCACAGCTTGATAATCATGAGATGTGGTCGGACAAGAAATGATCTTTATACTCGTATACAAGTATCCCTTGGATGCTTCCTTGTCAACACCTGGTTCCTCCTCTGTTCGATCTACAGTTTCTATTACCAAGAGTAGGATGGTGAAAGCAACAAGCATTTCACTTCTAAGAAAAGCTACTTCAAGGGTGGTTGTGTGTTGGAGTTTTACACCCAGGCAACATCTAAGGTCATATCAGGATGGGTACCAAGTTGTGACAGTGCGCAGTCATGGCAAATTTATAGTGCTGTCCCAATGGGAGACTAGGCCACCAGCACCATGACCCGATATCCCGCTCAGTCACATTATCCGGATAATGAACCAACCAGTCCTTGCACTATCATGATAATGCTGAGCAGCTGGCTAAGTAGCGACAAGTATCAAATATTAAGTCATTGGTTTGACACGACCAGGGTTCGGATCCCACGATCTATCAAAACGGGAGACGGAGGCTCAATTCACTCCGCCATCCAGTCTGAAATATACAACCATGAACCATATAAACATAATAATCCCAAAGTATCCCACGTTCTTTTGAAATCGCCGGTTTTCTGGTAATTCCGGGTTTCTGAAAGCCCAGTAAGAGGTTTGGTACCTGTACTCCACATAGCTATATGGTTGAAACCCAAAAAAAACGGATGAAGTGAACATTATCCCAGCGTCTACCGACCCCCCCCCACCCCACCCACCCCAACCCCACACAAACACATACCTGTCACCTATAAGACATTTAGGACATTTAATACATTTAATACATTTAATACATTTAATACATGTAATACCTTTAATACATTTAATACATTTAATACATTTAATACATGTAATGCATTTAAGACATGTAAGACATGTAAGACATGTAAGACATGTAAGACATGCAAGACATGCAATACATTTAATACATTTGAGATAGTTCAGACAGTTAAGACAGTTAAGACATTTAATACATTTATGACATTCAAAACATGTAATACATTTAATATATTTAATACATTCAATGCATAAATTAATACATTTAATAATTTAATACATTTAAGGCATTTAAGACATTGAAGACATTTAAGACAATTACTACATTTAATATATGTAATACATTTACTACATTTACTACATTTAAGACATTTAAGACATTTAAGACATTTAAGACATTTAAGACATTTAAGACATTTAAGACAATTGCAAGAACAGTGTAACCAGTAATGACCATATGACCGTGCATGTCATTAGGAGGTAAAACCCCAGCAAGCTGAAGCCTAACGACCCAGACGGCGGGTCCGCTGACATGGCTGACATGACTATGGCTGTCGGCCAGAGACAATTAGTGACAATAACACCCACTCGGCCCTCCGCCCATCCCCGACCGCTCCTTGCCTGGCGGGACACCTCGGAGCGTCATCCTGACAACACCGGGCCGGAGTCCCCCCGCAGGCCGCCCCGCCCGGGCCCCCGTCCGCCCCCACCCCCACCCCCACCCCACCCCCACCCCCACCCCCACCCAACGGTTACCCGGCCTCCCTCCCCCCGGCTCCCCGTACCACCGGTTCCCCATCCCCGGTCCCGGACGCCGGCTCACCGACTCCCCGTGTCTCCAGCTCCCCGACCCTATCCCCCGCCTCCCCGCCCCCGTCACCCGCCCCCGTTTCCCCGCCCCACCCCCGCCTCCCCCCCCCCCCACCCCCGGCCTCCCAGCCCTCCCGGCTCCCCGTCCATCGGCTCCCCTCTCAGGCTCCGTGGCCCCAGGCCCCCGGTCCTCAGCTCGGTTTGGCGACCACCGAACTTCATGCCCCGGGGTCCTCGGGTCATGCCCACCGGCAGTGCTCGTAGACCGACGACCCCCCGTCCCCCGTCCCTCCCCCCCACAACTCCTCCTCGTTCCACCACCTCTCCACCTCCGCACCTTCTCACCGCCCAACTCGGGCCGGTGGTCCCTCCTCCGTCCTCCTTCCTCCGGCCTCCCTCCTCCCTCCTCCTTCGTCCCTCCTCCCTCCTCCTTCCTCCGTCCTCCCTCCTCACTCCTCCATCCTTCCTCCTCCCTCCTCCTCCTCCCCTCCTCCGTCCTCCCTCCTCCCTCTCCCCTCCTCTCCCTTCGTCCCTCCTCCTCCTCCTCCCTCCCTCCCCTCCTCCTCCTCCGTCGTCGTCCTCCTTCTTCCCTTCCTCTCTCCTTCTCCTCCCTCCTCCCTCCTCCATCCTCCCCTCCTCCTCTTCCTCTCCCTCCTCCCTCCTCTCTCCTCCTCTCCATCCTCCCTCCTTCCTCTCCCCTCTCCCTCCTCCCTCCTCCCTCCTCCGTCCTCTCTCCTCCTCCTCCCTCCCCCTCCTCCGTTTCCCTCCTCCCTTCCTACCCTCCCTCTCCCTGCCTCCCCTCCTACCTTCCCTCCTCCTCCTCCATCTCCCGCTTCCCTCTCCTTCCTCCCTCCTCGTCATCCTTATTCCCTCGTCACTCCTCCTTCTCCTCTTTCGTCCTGCTCCTGCTCCCTGCTTCCCTCCTCCTCTCCATCTTCCCCCCTCCTCCCCCTCCCTCCTCCCTCCTCCCTCCTCCCCCTCCTCTCCCTCTCCTCCCTCCTCCCCCTCCCTCCTTCCCTTCCTCCCCCGCTCCCTTCTCCCTCCTCCCGGTCTCCCTCCTCTCTCCTCCATCTTCCGCTCCCTCCACCCTCCTCCTCCTCCCTCCTCCCTCCTCCCGCCTCCCTCCTCCCTCCTCCCTCCTCCCTTCTCCCACCTCCCATCTACCTCCCTTCTCCCGCGCCTCTCTCCTCCCGCCTCCCTCCTCCTGGCGCTCGCCGCCATTGTCCTTGTCAATGCCACCGTCGGTGACTCCGCGGGACGCTAAACAAACTAATAACAAGGCGCCGCGTCTCAACCCCCCCCCCCCCCCAGCCCGCCCGCCCCCGCCCTCCCCCCTCCCCAGCCTCCCCCCCGCCCACCCCCCGGTGCTCAGACAGCCCACCACTCAGCTCTCAGACACGCTCCCAGCTTCAGCGTGTTTCCCAGCTTCGGCCTCAGTGGCTGTCTCAACCTAGCCTCACCCTAGATGCATTGTCAAACTATACCAGATGTCAGTCTTGGAATGATTAGATTAATATTGTTATTCCAGCTGATGTGAGCTAGCTGCTGATACCAATATCAGACTATATATATATATAGTATAACCCCGTTAAAGCAAATTTGAAGAGACCCTAGAAATTTGTTTGGATTAACCAATCATTGGTTTAACCGAGCTTTGACTTTGACTTTGACATGGCTTTGGCAAAAATGCAGGTGCATTATGAATGTAATAACTAATATACAATTTATGTGGACACTATGATTATTGTTTTTTAGGTATATACAGTTTAACCCCATTAAACCAAGCTCCGTTAAATCAAACGATCGGTTAATCCAAACTTTTTTCAGCGAACTGGCAAAATACTACAATTTATCATATAAAAAAAGTCCCAGATGACCTTAAAACCAAATGAAAGTTTGGTTTAACTATACAGGAAGTGGCCTGGGACCGACAATTTTGTTTGGATTAACCGTTACTTTGGATTAACCAACTTTGGTTTAACCAACTTTTTTATATGATAAATGGTAGTATTTTGCCGGGCTGCGACAACAATTTGGATTAACCAATCGTTTTGTAAAAATATACGGATTTTCGGTTAATATTGGCAGAGAGCATTATTAGTCTTGGGCGACGGAGTGGGGACGATGTTATATAAACTAAAAGTAATAATATCCCACTCCCATTATGACATGATATAAGCTGTGTGAAATATATGTTCATATATTATGCCTGAGATTAATGAAGAGATGTTCCTATATAAGATTGATTGATTGATTGGTGGTTGCTTTACGCCGTGTCGGCAGCATAGGCCATATTCACGGCGAGAAATGTTTGTTTTTTGTTCAAACCATCGCTTTTACATGTAAAAGCAGACAATCAATTATGTGCCAATAGACACTAATTAAATTAGAAAGCTCACAATCATATATCTGTGGTCAAGGGAAACAAATTCCCATAGAAAAAGAAAAGTTTCATTAATAATTAATAGAATCCATTTAGTAAACTATATAAGGTGGTACAGTCCAGCTGCCCTCAAAAAGGCTAAAATGTTTTCCTGTTTTACCTTAGTAAAAAGGTCATGCATACTGCCTGCAGTGTAGAACCGTTGGCGCAGGGCCAAAAAATCAACGCAACTTAGTAAAATGTGTTTGAGTGTCAGTGGGGACTGACACCCAATACATTCAGGGGGAGGTTCCCCCTTGAGCAGAAAAGCATGTGTAAGCCACGAGTGGCCAATACGGCAGCGACTAAGGACCACTTGGTCCCGCCGACCTCCCGCATGAGTCTGTGGTGGCTTTCCCACAGATGGTTCAATTTCTTTAAGTTTATTGATGTTTTCATCCCACTCATGTTGCCATTTGGATTTTATGTGGGTGGCTATTAGTGGTTTCAGATCAGAGTGAGGGATCAGACACGGTTCAAGATCACAGTTCAGGGCCTTCTTCGCAGCCCGATCAGCTCGTTCGTTTCCTTGTATGCCAGCATGGCCAGGCACCCAGCACAGGTGGATATCATACCCATCTGTTGTCAGTTGGTTCATTTTATAAATGACCGTTGCTAGAATAGGGTGATTCGTTTTCAGTCCAGCAACAGCCAGGAGGCAAGAGAAGGAATCACTGTATATAACATAGTTAGTGTGGTTGGATACCTCGATACACTCCAAAGCGAGAAGGAGTGCTCGGGCCTCTGCAGTGAAAATCGAGCTCTGATCGGGCAAACGTACACCAAATTTTTTCCGTCGGCAGACTGCCGCAGCAGCTACCCGGCTTTGGTCTTTCGAACCATCAGTGTATATGGAGAGGTGGTCTGCAAACTGGCCTTGAATCTCTGCATGCAGTCCTTGGTACTCGAGTGGATGTGTCCCAGATTTCCTCAGTTCCGTGAGTCGGAGGATAACCGATGGCTTTCTCAATGACCACGGGGGATGTTCTGGGACTTTGGCATCCTCCAACACGTCCAAATCCACGCCTAAGGCCTCCAAATGAGGTTTCATTCGGAGCCTCAGTGGCCGGATGTAATTTGGCCTGGCTTCATACCTGGATTCGTCATGTTGCTCGAATAGACAATTGTGTGCAGGATTCAATGCATTAGTTTTTATCTTGACTACATATTGCATGGCCAGTTTGATTCTCCTGTTATTAAGTGATGGTTCATTGGCTTCGACATAAAGGCTCTGAACTGGTGAGGTGCGGAAGGCCCCAAGGGCCAGGCGCAGTCCCTGGTGGTGGATCGTGTCTAGCAGCCCAATATATGATTTCCTTGCGGAACCGTATACTATGCTGCCGTAATCCACTCGTGAACGAACCAAGGTTCTGTACACGGAGAGCAGAACATCTCTGTCCGCTCCCCACTCTGAGCTGGACAGCACCCTCAGAATATCCAGCGCTTTCAGGCATCTTGTTTTCAGGTACTTTATATGTGGCACAAAAGACAGTTTTGCGTCGAGAATGAGGCCCAGAAATTTGGTTTTCTCAACGACTTTAATGGGATCCCCATCCAGGGTCAGCTCCGGTTCCGCATGTATTCTACGCAGCAGGCAGAAGTGCATGCAGACTGTTTTGGTCTTGGAAAATTTGAAACCGTTCAGAACTGACCATCGATGGATCCCATTTATGCTTGGTTGTAGCTGTCTCTCTATGACATTCATGTTAGCACCGCTGTAATATAAAACAAAGTCGTCCACGAAAAGACTACAGGAGACCCCTGCTTTACAGCAGCAGCAATACCATTGACCTTGACCCCGAAAAGGGTCACGGCCAGTATGCTGCCTTGAGGTACTCCTAGTTCCTGTGAGTGTAGGCTGGAAAAGGTAGTCTTGACACGGACGTGGAAATGCTGAAGGCTAGAAAGTTCCTGATGAAAATTGGCAGGTGGCCATGAAGGCCAATTGCATGAAGATCCTCCATGATGCCATGCTGCCACGTTGTGTCATAGGCTTTTTCGAGGTCGAAAAAGACAGCCACAACGTGCTCCTTCTTAAGGAAAGCATCTCTTATGAAGGTCTCCATGCACACCAAATGGTCGAGGGTGCTGTGGCCCCGTCTGAAGCCACATTGAAGGTTGGACAGGTGGTGTCCTGACTCCAGTAGCCAGATGAGGCGGTTGTTTACCATGCGCTCCATGGTTTTACAGATGCAGCTTGTGAGGGCTATGGGACGATAGTTGTTGGCTTCACTCTGGTCTTTACCAGGTTTTGGGAATCGGTATTACTGTCGCCTCCCGCCAAGAGGCGGGGGACGACACCGTGTGTTGACTACCAGATGTTGTGAAGAGTTGAAGCAACAGTTCTCGTCCATGTTTAGGGAGATGTTTCAAAAATTGATAATGAATTCTCAGGTCCAACTGGCTGTGTCTTGCGAGCTTTCCAAAGAACACCTCACTCATCCATACTGAATGGGGAGTTGTGTTTATTTGCTCCTCGCCATCAGAAGAAAAGTCCAAGAGCTTTTGCTCTTGGCGTTCCTTGACCACCCGAAAGCCCGGGAGGCAGTTTGCCAAAGACGAGTTTCCGGCAAAGGTGCGAGCCAATTCTTCACTTATTTTGTCGAGTGATGTGAGAATGGTGCCGTTGTGTTTCAAGTGCTGGACTACAGAAGAATCACCTCCCCTTCGTTTGATTCTTCTGATCATTGTCCATACTTTGCCCAACGGCGTGTGCATGGTGATGCTAGAAACAAATTGTCTCCAACACTGTCTCCGCGTTTCTTTGATTGTTCTGCGAGCGC
>CM059195.1:78108786-78133985 GCA_030323885.1 Branchipolynoe longqiensis
CCAGATGACGGAGAATATCTTACACTTCCTAATTCTTGTGGCAGGTCGGACGAGCATGACACAAAGACATCTACCTCTCCTCAAACACCCTGTCACCCACTCACAACCCCCCATCCCCACTACCCGGTTTGCCACCCTCACACACACACCCGCACTCGCCCGCCCGCGCCCGCCCGCCCGCGCCCGCCCGCCCGCCCGCCCGCCCGAGCCAGCCCACGCCCGCGCCCGCCCGCCCGCGACCGCCCGCGCCGATCCGCCCGCGCCCCCAGAAGACTAAGCATATACATTTAATAAAATCTGTTTGGTAAACATTTGATCTGTTTGTGTGCCAAACGGTTTGTTTCTAAGTTGTGTGGTTTTAGAGATATTTCACTTTTTCTGTATGAAGATTGCTCATGGCCATTGAGCTTACGAGTGTTGTTCTGCAGCCAAGCTGCGTGCACAGACATAATTACCTATACTGACGTCATGTGAAATAGGTCTATAGAGTCACAGTTTTGACAAGCATGCCAACATTAATTTTGCATTCAACACTTCCTAAGTTCACCATAATAAACCACTAGAATATGTCTAACAAACTGACATTTATATACCACTTGCCTAACTGCAACTGAACATTAAAACTTACTACAACTTTACCAACTGAATACAGAAGATAACTTCTGCTTACATTCTAAATACTATGTAAATACTCATATTGATCTGACTAATATTAATCTAGTTATATGACACTACTGTTACCATATTGCTTTGGAACTGTTTGGCTACACAATTCCATTGCGTTACATGCTGCAAATTGTGTATTCAACAGTTATTGTATACCTTACTCTATATACCTTTTGGGTAAATAACCCTGAATTGAAAAATGGGTGGAAGACCAGTGCTTGGGCACTGACAAAAGACTTAAGCTGTGTTTACACGGGGAATTGTGAAGCGATCTAGACAAAGCGATTCATATGAAGCGTTTTTGATGCGTGTTTACACGGCGGAGTTTGAAAGTGTGTCGGCGCCGGGAACAAGCAGGCACCTGTAGCCTGCAAGCACTGCTATTTTGTTTAGTTTACACAAGTCGATTCGACGCAGATGTAGCTGCTACGTTAATATCGCTTGGAATTTAGGGTTAATTTAATTAAATTTCATTATTTGAGTATGTAATTCTGTTAAATATGATCGCATTTAATAGATTTCGGCCTAATCGGGCCATAACACTGCCGGGTACCAGCGATTAGTCACTGCTCCCCCTGTTTCCGGCACGCACTACTATTTTATACTACCGCCGCCTGGGAACAAGTGGAATCGCTTCATATAAACCACCTCTCGAGGCGATCTACAAAAAGCGCATCATATGAAGCGAATCAGCCCTAATCCGCTTAAGCGGTGCGTTTACACGGCGAATGTGAGGCGAACTAGGCAAGGCGAGTCATATGAAGCGAATTAACTCGCCCGTATAAACAGGGCTTTATTCAGCAGAATAAACATATTTACCACCAAAAAAAAGAGAGAAAAAAGTACTTTCAAGCCAAGGTAAGGTAGATTATAACAATCACACTAGTATATTTATCGGGGGAAAAAATACAAAAAAGCTCAAAACCATGGGACTTTGCAACTTAAAATTAATTATGAGTAGCTATAATTTGCACAGCTTTAAATAACATATTCTCTCAGAGTTATTTGGGGCCCAACTAGGGTGTTAGGGTATGTGGTCTAGCTGTGGTTAATAGTCCGATTCCGCCCTAATGACTGTCATCGGAGACGTAGGCTAAAACATATTACAGACTTGGAAAGTAGCGCAAACCATATTATCACGTAAAGTAAATTTGAAAGTGTTTGAGTATGCCCTGTAACTTATGTTATGGTGCAGTCACACTACGACGCTTCTCGCCGGCGACACGGCAACGTGTAGTGATTTTGGGCGATAATAAGTGAAACGTCTGGACGCGCTGGTGGTGCGTTATGAGCGCGTCGGTACACGTCGGTACACTATCTTTGATGTTGATGGTCGGCGGACAACGTCGGCGCACGTTGCCGGTCACCCAAGGTTTTAAGCATGTAAAAAAAAAAACGACCGTCAGCGCGCGTCAACGCGTGGGTTCCAATATTATGGCGACGTCAGAAGGACGTCGCCATCGCTGGAATATTGTTATGGGAACGCTAGGCAGTCGCCGTGTGCGCGGGACGATCGTTCCCACACGTTGCGACAAACTGGGCCGTTGCTGTTTTACGCCCTAGCAACATCTAAGGCTATATGAAGACGTCATGCCAAACTTTTTTGTTTTTTTCCTCACGCGTCGACACCCGTTGGCCGCGCGCGAATAACGTGCGACGCTGACGCCAAACTTTTTCCCCAAACCGCCGAAAAGTTGGACGTTTCTCGATGCGCAAGATTTTATTTTCAACGCCGATGGGTCGCCGGGAGAAGCATCGTAGTGTGACTGCACCATAAGTCAACCCTACAAGCAAACAACTCTGGGTTAATCAAATCAAACTAGCGAAAGAAGAACAACAATTAACGCCGAAAACAGTTGGGTCTTGGATCGGTTAACTTTTGTACACGGTTTACGCGGGGCATTAACAACACTCACTGCCGATTTCACAAATAAATTAACACCTCCATCCTCCTCACCCTCATCCCCCCCCCCCCCCCCTTTACCTCCCCACCGACGGGGCGAGTTGTCGAGCCGTAATGGCGCCGGGGGAGTGAGCCCCCGAGGCCGGGTACCAGCTCACTCAGCCAGCCCGACCGTCCCTGTCACAAAAACTCAAGTCAGAAAACACTAAAATAAAACCCTAAAAAAAAACACACACATCCCACCACCCCGAATAAACCTATCTACAGGCGGGCGGAAGTGTCCAATTCGTGAGAGGTGCATGACCAGAAGTGCTAAGTTCAAATAAAACAGAAAAATAAATGTCACATCTCCCCCAAATAAACCTATCTACAGGCGGGCGGAAGTGTCCAATTCAAGAGAGATGCATCACCAGAAGTGCTAAGTTCAAATAAAACAGAAAAATAAATGTCACATCCCCCCAAATAAACCTATCTACAGGCGGGCGGAAGTGTCCAATTCGAGAGAGGTGCATCACCAGAAATGGTCAGTTAAAATAAAACAGTAAAAGAAGCCCACATCCAACCGAATAAACCTATCTACAGGCGGGCGGAAGTGTCCAATTCAAGAGGGGTGCATCACTAAAAGTGGTCAGTTCAAAAGTAGCGCACCACCGGAAGTGGTCAGTTTATATGAGAAAAGCGACACTGGAAGTGACCATTTTTTTTAGGAGAAGCGTATCATCAGTGGTCTATATAAGAGAAGCGTGTCACCGGAAGTGGTGATTTCAGAGGAACTGCATCACCGGAAGTGGTCATTTCAAGAGAAGTATGTCACCGGAAGTGGTGATTTCAGAGGAACTGCATCACCGGAAGTGGTCATTTCAAGAGAAGTGTGTCACCGGAAGTGGTCATTTCAGAGGAACCACATCGCTGGAAGTGGACATTTTATAAGAGAAACTGTCAATGGAAGTGACCATTTTTAGAAGCGCATCATCAGTGGTCTTTATAAGAGAAGCTTGTCACCGGAAGTGGCAAGTTTAAGATAAACGCACCAACGAAAGTGGTAATTTCAGGAGGAAACGCGTCACCGGAAGTGGCGGTTTAAGGAGAAGCACATGGCCGGAAGTACCGCATGTGGACGCGTAATTGTCAGACGCAGTGCAGTGTATGTTCTCCCATAATTACAACAAAAATCGAGAAATGAAAAAATTTAAAAGTATTAAGCCTGTTGGCAAAACACACCCTCCTCATCCACCACCCCCAAACCTCTCCTCCCCCTCTCCTTCCCGTTTCAGCGGGGATCTGCTCGGACCTGCTCCTCGGACACGCATGCGCCCGCCCTCCCGCCTACAAGTCAAACACCGGCATTTATTCGCATTGATCGCGCCTCCACCGGGGCCCCCTCGGCGGGCGGGGCGGGGCGGGGCGGTGCGGGCGTTGGGCTTACCTTGTCTCCGGGCTTCAGGGGCCGGTCAGCCCTGGGAGCAGCTCCCCCCTCCCCTCCCCCCACCCCCGATCTCCCGCTTGCTCCCCCCCCCCCCCCTCCCCCGGCCCGACACGCCCCCGCTTTGGTGTTGCCGACACTTTGTTCTGCCAGCGCCCCGCCCCGGCCGTTTGTTCCCGGGGACACCGTGTGTGTGCCGGGGGTCGCCGGGACCGGGCCCAACTCGCGCCGCCTACTCTTATTAGAGAGCTTACTCCTTCCTGACAGGGCTCTTTCTCACGTGTGTGCGCGTGTGTGTGTATGTGGGTGTGTGTGTGTATGTGTGGTTGTCTGTGTGTGACTGTCTGTGTGTCTGTGTGCCTATTTGTGTATGTCTGTGTGTGTATGTGTATGTGAATGTCTGTGTCTGTGTGTGTCTGTGTGTGCATGTGAGTGTGAGTAGTATTTAGTCTATGGCTTGGACAGAAAGCTAACAGAGAACGTTATTTATTAGTAAACAAACAAATTTGCAAGGAGTATATCTAGGCCATGGATGAGTGCCCCCCCCCCCAACAAAAATGACAACAAAATCTGTTAAATTCTCTCATTCTCTCATATTCTCTCTCATACTCTCTCTCTCATTCTCTGTCTGTCTGTCACTCACTCACTCACTCACTCACTCACTCACTCACTCACACTCACTCTCTCACTCTCTCTCTTTCCCTCTGTCTCTCTCTCTCGGGTGAATCCGATACTAGAAGATAAAAATATGATTAAGTTAGGTAACACAAAACAATGTGTTGGTAAATTAGTTTAGTATTAGAAGAGAGGTATCAACGGAGTAGATGTTTGAGTAATACTGTCGCAACGGTTAATTACAATTGTTATACTTATAGTAAAACTGTCTCACATGTACAAGGTGGAGAGAGTAGAAAGAACCAATTGTTTGACTCTCCATATAACGTATATGACCCAATAGACGCGCACTGCGCGAGAGCAGACACCCCACCTCACCACACACTCCACCCCACCACACCTCACCACACACTCCACCCCACCTCACCTCACCACACACTCCAACCCACAGCGCCACACCTCACCACACACTCCACCCCACAACACCACACACTCCACCCCACCACACCTCATCACACACTCCACGCCCCAACACCACACCTGACCACACACTCCACCCCACACCACACACTCCACCCCACAACACCACACCACACCTCACCACACACTCCAACCCACCTCACCACACACTCCACCCATAACACCCCCGCACCCTCATCCCTTCGTCACCAAACCACACACTCCACCCATGACACCCCCGCACCCTCATCCCTTCGTCACCAAACCACACACTCCACCCATAACACCCCCCCCCCCCTACACACATACGCTATCACACCGCGTGATTCCCCACCTCCATTACTACATTTCATTTCATCCCTTAGCACCGACCCTCCCCCAACGCCCCACCCCTACATACTCACACACAGACTCACAAACACACTCACGCCACACACACTCACTCACACTCCAACACACATTCCCACACACACTCACCCCACACACTCCCCCACACACTTACACGGCCACACACACTTCCACAACAACAGTCTCCCGCACACTCCCACTCCCACATTCCCACACACACTCCCGCACACACTCACACACAACCCCCACACACTTCCACAACAGTCCCCCGCACACTCGCACATTCGCAAACACACCTACACCCACACACTTCGACAGTCCCCCACACACAAACACACTCACACCACCACACACATACTCACACTCAGACACTCACTCCGTACATACTCACACACAATCACACACACTCTCCCCAACACACACCACGCACTGCCCCCCCCCACTCCCTCCCCTACACCCCCCCCCCACCACACCCACGTCTGCCCGTCGGTATTGTTGTAACGATAATTGCACACAAATCACACGCACCCTCCTCAGTCCTAATCTACACCCACCCACACCCACATCCACACCGCCACCCACGCAAACCCTACTCCACCTCCCCATAACCCACCCCGCCCCTTCCGCTCCCACACCTCATCCTCCAGCACCCCCACATCCCCTTCCACCCTCATACCTAATCATCCTCCATACACCAATCATTCTCCACACCCGTACTACCCCCCACCACAATATGTAGCCCATCACCCCCACACATTCGTCCCCCCCCCCCCCACAACACCCCATCCTGCCCATTTGATGTCCAATAGCCGATGATAAAAAACAATGTCCTCTAGAGGCGTCGTTAAATAAAACAAACTTTCCATCCTGCCAACACCCACCAAAATCACCCTCCTCCCCGTAGAACATGTATCCCATACCCCCCCCCCCCACACACACCACACTCACCCCCCCCCCCCCCACACACCACTCACCCCCCCACACACACACTCCTCATCCTACGTGCACCCTACAATCCCTCTACACACACCTATACTCTTCCCATACCCACTTTCCTACAACCCCATCTTACACCCACACCCCGTCCTCCCCACCCACACTCCTCCCATCAAACACCCACCCCCCCACTCCCAGCCCTCCCCCACCCCCACACGCCTGTGCTCCCACGACCCATCAGGCCCCATTACGCTCCGTCCGATCACGGCGCCGACGCGCGTATTACACCCGCCATTTGCGCCGGAAGTTGGCATCCGTCGCCTTCCCAGCGTCTCCTCCATCCGGGGCCGTGACTCCCCCCCCCCCCAACCTCTCCTCCTCCACACGGCCCCCCCACCACATACACTTCAATTCAAGCCGGGAAGGGGGTGGGAAGATAGTGGAAGGAGGGGATCGAGCTGGAAGAGAGGAAGGTGGGAGTGAAGGGAGTGGGAGGGGAGTGGGGGGGGGGGAGTGGGAGTGGGAGGGGAGTTGGAGGGGAGTTGGAGGAGTGGGGAGAGTGCGGGGGTGGGAAGGGAGGAAAGTGGGAGTGGAGGGAGTGGGAGAGGAGTGGAGGAGAATAGAGTGAGAGGGGAGAGTGGGGATGGGAACAGAGGAAAGGTGGGAGAGAGAGGAAGTGGGAAGAGAGGAAGTGGAGAGGGAGGGGGTGGGAGGGGGAGAGTAGAGGGAGTGGGGAGAGTGGGCGTGGGAAGAAGAGAGGAAAGTGGGAGAGAGGAGGGAGTGGGGGGGAGTGGGTGAAGAGTAGAGGGAGTGGGAAGAGTAGTGGGGAGAGGGGGTGGGAAGAGAGGAAAGTGGGAGTGTGAGGGAGTGGGAGGGGAGTGGGAGTCGAGGGAGTGGGGAGAGTGGGAAGAGGGAAAGTGGGAGTGGGAGGAGAGTGGGAGGAGAGTAGAGGGAGTGGGGAGAGTGGGGGTGGGAAGAGAGGAAAGTGGGAGTGGAGGGAGTGGGAGGGGAGTGGGAGGAGAGTAGAGGGAGTGAGGAGAGTGGGCGTGGGAAGAGAGGAAGTGGGAGTGGGGGGAGGGTGGGGGGAGAGGTAGAGGGAGTGGGGAGAGTGGTGGAAGAGGGAAAAGTGGGTTTGGAGGGAGGGGGGGGGGGAGTAGAGGGAGTAGAGGGAGGGGGAGAGTGGGGGTGGAAGAGAGGGCAAAGTGGGAGTGGAGGGAGTGGGAGGGGAGTGGAGAGTAGAGAGTGGGGAGATTGGGCGTGGAAGAGAGGAAAAGTGGTGAGTGGAGAGGTTTTGGGGGGGGGGGAGAGTAGAGGGAGTGGGAGAGAGTGGGAGGGGGAGTGGGAGGAGAGTAGAGTGGGTGGGGTGTGGAGGTGAAAGTAGAGGGAGTGGGGGAGTGGGGTGGGGATAGTGGGGAGTGGGAAAGAGGAGAAGAGTTAAGCGGGGAGAGGAAAGGGATAGGAGGGAGTGGGAGGAGAGTAGAGGGAGGGGGGAGAGTGGGGGGAGAGAAGAAGGGGAGGGAGTGAGTGGGAGGGGAGTGGGTGAAGAGTAGAGGGAGTGGGAAGAGTGGGCGTGGGAAGAGAGGAAAGTGGGAGTGAAGAGAGTGGGAGGGGAGTGGGAGGAGAGTAGGAGGATGAGTGGGGAGATTGGGGGTGGGGAAAGAGAGGACAGTTTGGAGTGGAAGGAGTGGGAGGAGAGTTGGGAAAAAAAGAGTAAGTAGAGGGTTGTTGGCGGAGAGTGGGGGGGGGGAAGAGAGGAAAGTGGGAGTGGAGGGAGTAGGAGAGGAGTGGGAGGAGAGTAGAGGGAGTGGGGAGAGTGGGCGTGGGAAGAGAGGAAAGTGGAAGCGTAGCGAGTGGGAGGGGAGTGGGAGGAGAATAGAGGGAGTGGGGAGATTGGGGGGGGGGGGAAGAAAGGAAAGTGGGAATGGAGGGAGTGGGAGGCGATTTAGAAGGTAGGGGAAGTGGGAGAGGAATGGCGGAGAGTGGGAATGTGGGAGTGGAGTAGAAAGGAGAATGGAGGAGAGTGGCAGAGGGGGGGGGGGGGAGGAGAATCCGACGAAAACAGGTCATGCATATATATGTATATTAATTATTATGCATTATATAATCAGATACAGGATATGATGCTATTTTATCTTCTGTAATTTCATCAACATCAAAGATATCCAGAAATAATTATGGGCATGTAAATATTGGAAGGAAAATCCCACTGTTATCACAATTTGTGGATTTCTTTTTGTTCATGGGGCTTCCAGTGTCCACGTAAAGTGCCTGTCACACTATGCCGGATTGAGCAATTGACAGAATTGTCTAGTCCGGTGGCATTCGGGCGTGATAAGTATCAAAGTGTATTAAAATGTGTCAAAGTGTTGCGATATCGGGTCAAAGGCCGCCGGACGAACGGACATGAAACAGACATGAAACGGACATGAACGGATAGCCAACGGACGAAACGAACTCAAACCGGACAAGAACCATAGATGTCAATCCAGTGGCATCCGTTCCATTTTTCGTGCATGTTCAAAACTTGTAACGGATCGGGCCGGATATCAATGGATATGCAATGGACACAAACCGGACTTTGTCGGATATCAACGGACTTTGTTTGGTTTCTTTCCATTTCCCACAATCCGGTGATGTGTGAAAAGGGCTTTAGTTGTACTAGTCTACACTACTAGGTACTGACAGCGGACACTTGTCTGCGAGACCCACGACCTGTCACTCACTACCTGCTGGTTTTACTCCAAATCCCGCTTCACCCCCGGTAAAAACCAGCTGGTCATGCATGACTCGACACTCCCACAACGCACTGTCCACACAAAGGGGGTTTAAAACTCATAACCACTCAGTCATCAGCTACAAATCGTGATGAAACTAAGGGGGCGGTGTGTGTGTGCTTCTTTCATTCTCATTTTCTTCATCCACTGTAAAAGACGAGATCACCGTTCCGACTACGCATGCGCCAAAAACGGCATTGGCAGCAAAGCAAATGCAAACAGCCATTGAGTTAGCCAATACGCATAGGGAAAAACTTCGATTTTATTCAAAATTAATAGAAATACATAAGAATTTAGCATAAAGATGTCTGCACACATCCAATATAATGATCTGATGAATAAATCTAAGACAAAACTAGCCATAGTTAAACATTTTGAGCTAAGAAACATACAATTCCACACAAAACAATCAGTCTGCTATCCACATCACCATTATTAATTCTTGTTCTAAATATTAATATGCCAAATGTGTCAACAGACACTTCTTTCAGAGAAATATGTTACCAATATCTGATTAACCCTACTCATTCTCTAGTTCTACATATGTTATTGACCATAGGATATGAATAAAAACATTAATAAAATAAGTAAAACTGACTCTGGCCATGGCTATAGCACTTGTCTGAGTACCCAGATTTGTCTAAATCAAAATGCATATGGCATATGATGTGCTGATTATATTGATGTAAATGCAATGCTGGATAAATGATTAATATCTTAATTTATTATATATACTTTATTAGTTGGTATTCTATGTTTCAAAGAAGAGCTGAGATGAGCTGAAACTAGCACATTTCATAGCTGCACCCACTCTCTTAGCATTAGCCATGTACGTAGTGAGGGTTTGTTTTTCTTCCACGCATCCCAAAATGCACCACACGGCTGGAATGGTGATGTAGTCTATTGCGCTTCATGGAAATTGTAATTGTATATCATGCGGATGTTGAAATAAACTTGATTAAATTGAATTGAATTGAATTGAAATAACAGTAATGCCTAGAGGCTAGTGGGCCAATAGCTCAGCCCTGAAAATGTGAATATTCTGTTGAATGGATGAACTCCTTACTAACAAAAATGAGAAAAAGGGTGGTGGTGGTAGTGGGGGTGGGGTTGGGGTGAAAGCTGCATTCACTATGATACAGACACTCACACATACACACACTCACACACACACTCTCAAACACACTCACACACACACTCACACACACACACACTGCCTTACTCATCCTCCTCCACGTTGTACATGAGAACCCAACACGTGGCTGCTACAGGCCTCCCTCCTTCTACCCCCCCCCCCCACCCCCCCCCCCACACACACACAGAACCACCCTAAAGGTTCCCGGCGCAGAGATCTGAAGGTGCGTCCTCGCTCAGTGCGCATCGCTGATCGCGCACACCCAACGCGCAGGCGCGGCGCGCAACATGAACCGTGTGCGCGCGCAGCTTAGCCGCGTCCGGCGCGGTGCTCCCCGGGTAATGCGCATTGTGTTCCACCGGTACACGGGAGTGGGGGGGGGGGGGGGAGCGAGGGGAGAGGGAAGGAGAGGAGGGGAGGGTGGAGAAGTAGGTACTACAACGCCTAGTACACGGGAGGGGGCGGGTGGGGGGGGAGTTAGGGGAGGCGGGGGGAGGGGAGAAGCGAAGGAGGAGGGGGAGAATTAGGTACTAACAAAGCACATAGCATTGTACTATGAACAATCAAAGGGACCTACAGTGAAGCAGAAGGTCCTTGGATAATGGTGGTGGTAGTGATGGTGATGGTGATGATGATGATGAGGGGGGAGGGAGGAGGAGGATGTACTAGGTTACTAATAATATATTTATATGGTGATGCAAGTATTAACAGTACAATTTAAGCAGTAATAAGTACAGTGTTAATTCTTCTTCTTCTTCTTCTTCTACTACTACTACTAAAAGGTAATGCAAAAACATTAATGTCAGCTTGTAACACTAAAAGCTGCAATATGTAGTAGCATCAATATTAACAGTTTTATACACTATTAATAATTAATATAAAATAATACTATTTAAAAAAAGTATTAGTACAAAAACAAAATCTATTGGTAGCAGGATAAGCAAACAATATTACTAGCAGTTGCAGAAGTCATGACACTACTACTAATAACATAGATTAATAAAATCGATAGCAATAAAAACATCAGCATGAAGTGGCACTGCTATTAAGTAAAAGGCAACACCATTTGGAAGTAGTAATATTAGTTATATTTGTCATTATATTTCTACTAATAATAACGCCAACAAACATGGGAGGAGGGAGTCTTTAAACGTAAGTTGATGCTGAATGCACTAAGAATTAAGAATGGCTGTAGGGGTAGTAAGTTGGCCGGGGTGAGGGGGGGGGGGCTAGGAGCTGCTCCTCCCTCCCCCCCCCCTCCCGCCACCCCCTCCCCCTCCCTCCGGCCTCGCCCCGGCCCGGCTCCCGGCTGCACAATGCCCGGCGTCCGGGCGACCTTTCCGGCTCGCCGACCACACACCAAACGGCACGGCTGCACCATCACCCATTCCGTTTGAACTGTGCGCGCGCCGTGTTTTACCGCCGAGCGAGCAACCGGCTTCCGCCTAATTAACATTGTGGCCAGATTTGGTTCAAAGCTAGGGAACGCTGGGGAACGCCAGCTAGCTGGGGAAAGCCGCTGTCGGCATTTAGACGAAATCCTGCTTGTCTGTCTGCATGCCTGTCTGCTTGTCTGTCTCTCTCTCCGCTCGAGATATTTGAAGGGGAGTAATTTTGTTGGATGGTTGGTTGTTGGAGTTTTACGTCCTGGCAACATCTAAGGTCACATCAGGACTGGTACCGACTTGTGACAGTGCGCGCTCATGGCAAGTTTATAGTGCTGCCCCACTGGGAGACCAGTCCACCAGCACCATTACCTGATATCCCAGTCAGTCACATTATCCTGACACTGAGCCTACCAATCCTTGCCCTATCGTGCCAACATTATGATGTTTGTCCCAATGACTAAATAATGTCGTCATGGAAACATGTCCACAACCCGGGATTCTCCCGTTTCCATTTCGAAGGACGCTGCCATACAAAGTGCGACTTGATCCTACCCCGCCCCGAAACCAGTAACCACTGGGGAGCTGTCTGCAGCCAGCTTACCCCACACCAGTAACCAATGAGCAGCCAATCTACAGGCAGTAACCAGTTGATCAGAACTGAGTAACCATCGACCAGCCAGCCCAAAACCAGAACCCAATAACCAGCCAGTGTGCAGCCAGTAACCAGCTTTCCCGGAATCAGTAACCACTAACCAGCCGGCTACCAACCAGCTCCAAATCAGTAACCAATGACCAGCAAGTGGGAAGCCAGTAACCAGCTTGGCCCAAATCAGTAACCACTAACCAGCCGGCTACCAACCAGCTCCAAGTCAGTAACCAATGACCAGCCAGTGTGCAGCCAACCATCAGCCAGCCCCAAACCAGTATCCACCAACCAGTAACCAGCCAGCGCCAAACCAGTAACCACATACCAGTCAAACCACCAATAACCATTCCCTTCGATTCAAGTGGTGTTCTCTGTGGCGGAGTGGTTAGAGTGTCTGACTTTTTCTAGGTCGGACTCCTAATCTGAAGGTCAGTGGTTCGATTCCCTGTGCCCACCTCTGCCAATTTGGATTTCCACCGTTGTGTATAACTTACAGCATCATCAAAGGCCAGTTACTCTCATACCATGTCTATGTGGTGTGGGAGGTTAAAAATCCGTTGGGTCGGTAAAAGTGTAGGCTCGGGCTTTCTATCGACAAACTGTCTAATGTCCATTATAGGCAGTATAAATCTGCAAGAAAATAAAAGAAAAAAAAGAAAAAGGAAAAAGTCATTCCCTTCGAATCAAGTGCAATGCTAACATTGCAACTAATAATGGATAATGTGGCCCACAAATGCCTGCCACACATGCATATGCATAACTTATGAACTCAGATATATGATGCTTTGTGTTTAAGTGTATATTGACCGGATGGGGTGGCCGAAATGGTAGAGCACAGGCTTCCCATGCCGAAGGTTGGGATTCGAATCCCACCCGAGTCAAACCAATGACTTATAGAATTGATACTTGTCACTACATAGCCTGGCGCTCGCCAAAACTAGGATAGGGCAAGGACTGGTTAGCTCAGTATCAGGATAATGTGATTGAGTGGGATATTAGGTCATGGTACCAGCGACCTGATCTCCTAGTGGGGCAGTGCTATAAAGTCACCATGAGTGCGCACTGTCACAAGTCGATACCTGTCCTGATATGATAATAGATGTTGCTAGGACGTAAAACTCAAACAAACAAGTGTGTATTATACGTGCATCTTACAGGCCAGCAGCCAGCTTGGAAGAAAATATTAATATGAAATAACGCATAATGTCTGAGTCTGGCGATGAACCGATGTTTTCATTTTATATCGGTAGAACAAACACATCAGAGTTTGACCTAAGTGTCCAAGTTATGGAATCCAATGTGCTAAATTTAGACTTAATTCAATAATCTCCAATTAGACTATATTAGACTCAATTCAATAATCTCCAATTATTATCAGTTAAATAAACACATCAGAGATTGACCTAAGTGGCCAAGTTATGGAATCCAATGTGCTAAATTTAGACACCATTCAATAATCTCCAATTATTTTTAAATTGAGAAAATAAAATAAATAGAGACAGAGAAAAAAAGGAGAAAAAAAGTTTACAAAAACACCAGTTCACATAATCTAGACGCTGTCCGCTCAATTGTTATGGACTGGCTAGATATACACTCATAAGTGGAAAGTAGGTCATGACGTGTTAGGCTGTGTTGTCATATTGGTTATCAATGTGTAAGTGTGTGGTGGGGGTGAGCAGTGTGGACGAGTCGATATAGAAGTAGGTACTCCAAAGTCGGCGTATACGGTGTCCGCAGCGCGAAATTTGACCTATTTTAACCCTTTTAAAAAGGCTTGAATCTCCACTAATTCTGCTTGGTTTGAAATAAAAATTATATCAAATTAAAGCTTGTTCTTTTGTCTTTTAGGCTGTCTAATTTTTAATTATCATTATGAAATAAATCACAGTCAATGGACACTTGTTGGCGGGTACCATCGGCAGCTCTGAGCATGCTCGCCGATTTTGTTTTCATCCAGTCTGAGCTACTCCCTTCCCTAAACTTGATGGCTTGGTGAGTACATTGACCTGAGCTAAAAATAACCACCAATAAAAGATAGAGAAGAATCTAGGCTTCATTAGCATATCAAGCATGAGTGTTTCTGAGTGGGAAATTTGATTGAACTGAAGGAGTGAAAACATTAAGACATTAATCCTCCTTGAAAATTGATCAGGATCGTTTTGAAAATTATATCATCAGAAAGCTTAAGTCTTCCTCTACCTAACCAGAACAATATTTGGTTGAGATTTATATCATGCGCATCAAGCATGGTCTGAGAAGTGACTGCTGCAAGAATTTGGCTATTGTCAGCTCGCGATGCTTAAAAGAGAATGTTGTCTTTCTTTCTCTGATCAGTTAGAAAATGATGTCATCATGTAGAGCTTTAAATTCTGGTTACTTTGGTATAAAGAGTGCAGTGATCGGACAATTAGAATGGGAGTTATGCTATTTTTCTTAATTTTATTGTCAGCTCGCGATGCCTAAAATTGAATGTTGTCTTTCTTTCTCTGATCAGTTAGAAAATTATGTCATCATGTAGAGCTTTTGATTCTGGTTATTTTGGTATAAAGATTGCTGTGATAGGACAATTAGAATGGGAGTTATGCTATTTTTCTATATTTTACTGAATTTATTATTGGTGTTTGCTGGAAATTAAGGAATTTAGCAAGTTTGACATGAAATTTCAGAAAGAATACTAACAGTGATGGTCTGTAAAAAATTGAGCTTCTTATTTGTACTATAGAGAATGAGATTCTTTAATATTGGACAGATCATATGCAAAATAGCTTCCAGGTGGGACCCTAAAATCCAAGATTTGGCTAATTTGGAAATGTGCACAAATCGGGGCAAAAAAATCAATCTTTAAACACTCATAACTTTGCAGCTATTCAATCGATCTAAATGATTTTTATATCATTGAGATTCAATTTAAAAGATCTGTACAGATATATAAGATGTAATACTGACCTGTTGAAAATAGAAATCACTTTGGAGTACCTAATAGAAGGGTGGTAGTGTGGTGGTGGTGTTGGTGGTATGTGTGTAGTGGTAGTGGTGGTGGTGTGTGTAGTGGTGGTAGTGGTAGTGGTGGTGGTGATAGTGGTGGTGGTGGTAGTAGTGGTGGTGGTGGTAGTGGGGATAGTGGTGGTGGTAGTGGTGGTGGTGATAGTGGGGATAGTGGTGGTGGTGGTGATGGTTGAGGTGGTGGTGGTGATAGTGGTAATGGTGGTGGTCGTAGTGGTGGTGGTAGTTGTGGTAGTGGTGGTAGTAGTGGTAGTGGTGTGGTAGTGGTTTAGTGGTGTGTGGTGAGAGTGGTAGGGTGTGGTGTGGTGGTGGTGGTGGTGGTAGTGGTGGTAGTGGTGGTGGTGGTAGTGGTGGTGGTAGCGGTGGAGTGGGGTGGTGGTAGTGGTGGTGGTAGTGATGTGCTGGTAGTGGTGGTGGTGGTAGTGGTGGTGGTAGTGGTGTGGTGGTGGTGGTAGTGGTGGTGGTAGTGATGTGGTGGTGGTAGTGGTAGTGGTAGCGGTGGTGGTGGTAGTGGTGGTGGTAGTGGTGGTGGTGGTAGTGGCGGTGGTTGTGGTGGTAGTGGTGTGGTGGTGGTGGTAGTGGTGGTGGTGATGGTTGTGGTGGTGGTTGTGGTGATAGTGGTGGTGGTGGTGATAGTGGTGGTGGTGTGTGTAGTGGTGGTGGTGATAGTGGTGGTGGTAGTGGTAGTGGCGCTGGCGGTGGTAGTGGTGGTGCTGGTGGTGGTGGTGGTAGTGGTGGTGGTGGTAGTGGTGTGGTGGTGGTGGTGGTGATGGTAGTGGTGGTAGTAGTGGTGGTGGTGATAGTGGTGGTGGTGGTAGTAGTGGTGGTGGTAGTGGTGGTGGTGTTGGTGGTAGTGGTGGTGGTGGTAGTGGCAGTGGTGGTGATAGTGGTGGTGGTGGTAGTGGTGGTGGTAGTAGTGGTAGTGGTGATAGTGGTGGTGGTGGTGGTGGTAGTGGTGGTGGTGGTGGTGGTAGTGGTGGTGGCGGTGGTGAGGTGGCTACCATAGCTCCTAGTTTCACCCCGCATTCACCTCACCGGGTGGGTTCGTGGACAGAGCAACTTGGGTCGGCTAACCGCACCAGAATGGAACAGATCTGGGTTCGAATCTCATTTGGACATCCTAGCAACATCTGAAAGTCATATACGGGTATCGACCAGTCATAGTGCACACTCATGGCGACTTTGTAGTGCTGTCTTACTGGGACACCGTTCAGCCGGCCACTATGATTCGGCATTCCACTCAGTCACATTCACCTAACACTAACACTGCGCTAACCACCCCATCCCCTATCTTAATAATGCCAAGCATCAGACAAAGATGGGGATTATTGTCAATTGTGTAAATCCTTAGTTTAACTCGGCCAAAGATAGAACTTACGACCTCCCCACACAATCGGGCACCCCCAAAAGTGGGGGGTGAGAGTGGAGAGGTTTGCTTCCGTCTGTTAGTGTTACAGTTACCGAGCCACTGTCACCCCCACCCCACCCCCAAACCCCCACATACAAATATGGAATATAACAATATATATTATCTTTGTGGACGAAATAATGCATTAGCAAATTGAATGGGATAATCTTGTTGGCACCTGCTTGTGTGGAGAGGCCGTAGGTTCGATCTTCGGCCGAGTTAAACTAAAGATTTACACAACTGACAATAATCCCTGTCTTTATCTGATGCTCGGCATTATTAAGATAGGGGCTAGGGGGGGGGGGGGGTTAGTGCAGCATTAGCTTAATGTGACTGAGCGGGATGCCGAATCATAGTGCCAGCTGAATGGTATCCTAGTGAGACAGCACTACAAAGTCGCCATGAGTGCGCACTGTCACGGGTCGATACCTACCCGTATATGACTTCCAGTTGTTGCTAGGATGTAAAACCCCACTGATATAACATCAAATCGCAAACTATATGCCTAGAGACAAAGCAACGAAGAACTACAGGGATAAGAAGAGTGAGGGGATACAGAAATGTTAATAAAGTTGAGAACATTGACTGATAGAAATAAATCCATTATACTTTCAGAGGATAACACAAGGCTGTAATTGAGGTTACTATTGAACAGGAGGGCCATGAACAATTACCCAGATTGCACCTCGGTCCATTGCCCGCGTCCATTGTGAGCTGCTCACAATGGCGGCTGTAATATGAGCAGCTCAACAAATGACTGAGACAGCGCTCTGTCATCGTCAGCTCCTCCTCGTGACGTCACACTTAACCTTAAAGCTGCACAGTCCGGTAACCACATCACATTTTCAAAAACAGAAACAGTCACCAAAAATGTAATCCTACATATCCAAATGCCGAATCGGCAAAGCGCGGGTCTCGCGTGTAGGAGATCGGGAGTTTGGTTCTCAGTCGAGTCAAACCAATGATTTATCAAATTGACACTTGTCGATTCCTAGCCTGGCGCTCAGCATTAATACGATAGGGCAAGGACTGGTTATATTAATTAGCTCAGTGTTAGGATAATGTGACTGAGTGGGATATCGGGTAATCGTGCTGGCAGCCTGATTTCCCAGTGGGGCAGCACTATGAAGTCACCATGAGTGTGCACTGTCACAAGTCAGTACCCATCTGATGTGACCATATATGTTGCAAGGATGTAAAACTCCAGTAACCAACTAACACATCTAAATTGGACGCACTAGTTTTGATTGACACCAATGACACACCACCCTCCTCCCCTGCCCACTATGCCTTGGACCCGTCTTCAGGTGGATGGATGAGTTCATCTCTCCGTCCACCCAATAGACGAGATCACCGTTCCGACTGCGCATGCGCTGAAAACGGCGTTAGCAGCAAAGCAAAGGCTACTGCCATTGAGTTTGCCGATACGCATAGGGCAAAACTTTGATTTTATTCCAAATTATTAAAGAATACATAACAATTTGGTACAAACATGGATGGATGGATGCAATATAATAATATAATGAATATCTTTAAGACACAACTCTCCATAATTAAGCATTTTGAGCTAAGAAACATACAATTTCAGTCACTTTACAGGCTGATGTTTACATCACCATTGATTAGACATAAGTAATTCTGGTTCTAAATATTAAAATGTCAAATGTGTCAACAAAAACTTGTTTCAAAGAAATATATAACCAATATCTGATCAACCCTACTCATTTTCTATTTCTACATATGTCATTAACCATAGGATATAAATAAAAACATGAATAAAATGAGTAAAACTGACTCTGGCTATGGCTCTAACACTAGTCTGAGTGCCCAGATTTGTCTTTAATCTAAATGCAGATGGTATAAGATGTGCTGATTATATTGATCTAAATGCAATGCTAGATAAAAGATTAACATCTTAATTTATTATATATATTTTTTTAGTTGGTATTCTATGTTTCAAACAAGAGCTGAGATGAGCTGAAACTAGCACATTTCATAGCTGCACCCAGTGTCTTAGCATTAGCCATGTGCTTTGCAGGGGTTTGTTTTTCTTCCACGCATCCCACAATGCACCGCCCGGCTGGAATGGCGATGTAGTCTATTGGCCAGAGGGCTTTCACACTTTTCCCACCATCGGCCGTGGCCCCCATCACCTTCCAGCCAACCAGCTGGAGATGCACAAACTTTCCACCCACCCACCCTACTAGTTTACTTTCTAATCCTTAAGCCCCTGTCACACCTCGACGGATTGAGCAATGGACGGAATTGTCTAGTCCGGTGGTGTTCGGGCGTGATAAGTATCAAAATGTATTAAAGTGTGTCAAAATGTTGCGATATCGAGTCAAAGGCAGCCGGACGAATGAACATCGAACGAACATGAAACAGACATGAAACGGACAACTGACGAAACAAACTCAAACCAGACAAGAACTATAGACGTCAATCCAGTGGCACCCGTTCCAAGTTTTGTGCATGTTCAAAACTTTTAACGGATCAGGCCGGATATCAATGGATATCAAAGGATATGCAAAGGATATGCAAGGGACACAAACCGGACTTTGCCAGAGAGGTGTGACAGGGCCTTTAGGGCTGGAACGGCATCCTGTGTGGTGAATAAAACTGTTTTTTGTGTATATGCACTTCCTCTTGTGTCATGCTCCACTACGATTATAACGTACAGTAAAACCTCTCAAAATCGACCGACCATGGAATGAGCTTTAAATATCCATTTAGGGAGATGGTCGGCTTAGGGAGTTTTTTTTTTTAACCGTTACAATGATATTGTATGCGCAATCGTTTGGGGCCCATCGATATAGGAGAGTGGTCGATCTATGGAGATGGTCGGTTAGAGAGGTTTTACTGTAGTTCTTAATCATTTGTTGATGCATAGAAGGGAATGCAAAAAATCTATTTAATATTTATAATCTGATAATGTTGAAGAAGCCTATGGTGGCCAGTATTTTCACATGCACACACAAACTAAGTTAGCATGTTCTCATTTTTTTTTTAAATATCTCAAACACTTCAGACTAATATAAAATAGCACATACTGATCAACCTGATAGAATTATCTAAACAAATATAACGGCAACTCAAAACTATTAGATTATGCAGCTTTAATTAAAGCTGCATAGTCCGATGAAATATCAAATTGTCAAAACCAAACCAATTATCTAGATTTGATTTTACATATCTAACTTAGATACTGATGCACTTATTAAGCATTTGTTTCTGCATAGAAGGCAATACTGAGTCAATTTAACAGAACATGTTACTGCAGAAGTCTATGGTGTCAGAGTTTTGACAAGGTTGCCAAAACTAATTTTCCATATTGGCATCAAACTATCTCAAAAGTCTACCATTTAAATTAAAAGTAACTTTGAACTAATGTAAAGTAGATACTAGTGATCGATCTAATATATTTATCTCAGCAAAAATACAGAAATTCAAAACCATCGGACTATGCAACTTTAAGTCAGTGCTCAATCATCCCTGGCTAATTTAACTGAGTTAATTATTCACTTGATGACTTTAGTTTCAAAGTAGTGTCTTCTTCTAAAAAAACAAAAAACCCAACACAAAAAACCAAAAACAAACCCCCCCACCAAAAAAAAAAAAACCCAGAAAAATAATCTATCCTCCACCCTACTCACCCCTTCATTACTACTACCATCACCACCGCCACTGCCGCCACCAGCACCACCGCCACCACCACCACCACCGCCACCACCACCACTGCCACCGCCACCCCAGCACCGCCGCCACCAGCACCACCGCCACCGCCACCACCGCCGCCACTGCCACCACCACCACCGCCACCACCACCGCCACCGCCACCACCACCACCACCACCACCATCACCACCACCACCACCACCACCACCACCGCCCCCACCACCACCTCCACCCCCACCACCTCCACCGGCACCCCACCACCCCCACCATCACCACCGTTACAACCACCACCACCACTACTACCACCACCACCACCACCACCTCTATTAAATTGACTCAGTATTCCCTTCTGTGTGGCAAAAATGTTTAATAAGTTCACTTTCTAAGTTAGGTACGTAAAATCAAATTTAGATAAGAGTCTTGGTTTTGAAAATTTAAAGTTTTCATCGGACAATGCAGCTTTAAACGTATTAACAGACAAACTATAGCCAAGGCCTGGAACCCGATAGCTTAATCCGCCTTTCTCAGACGTCACACAGCGTCCCATCGCGCCTGCGCTCCCGGTTGCTGTGAGCGGCGACTTCCGGTTATTCATGCACATCCGATTGTAAGGTGACGCCAGCGTCCCCCCTGACTCTGCCCAGCGTCCGCTCGGGCCCCTGGTGGAAGGCCGACGCACTAATTGTGCCCACTCAAAAGACGAGACATTCCGCCTCCGTGATTATGTGAATATCACCGACATCCGGGGGCGTTTTACTAACACAACAAAACACCAAAAATAGTAATTAAACAAAATTAAACGTCGCCCAAAATGCAAATAAACTACAAATAAAAGGAGTTTAATAATAATAGATACAGATCTCTCAACAACAAATAAAAAATTGTGGTTGGCAATAAATTATTAACTTTTTCAAAGAGCATAAAGGGTTTCATTACATTGGTACAGGTTGATAAAAATGATCGACGAATATGTTATAACTCTGACTCTAGGAAACAATTGATGCAGATCGAATTCCGCCCAGGAACAGCTAGACGTCCTACAGACGCGTTGCAATTTGTCTTTAAAGGCGAAGGTCTCTTTTAAATTGTTAAATTAAAATGTTTATTGATATGGTATTTATTCTGCCCATAGCGTGTAAGCTCCCGCGAGGGTGCTTGTTTTCAATGCTGGACAGCTGTGAGGAATGTTATGTTGTATGCCCCGGTTCCGGTTCCGGGTTGGTATCTGGGACATCCACCAGCATTTATTTAAGTAGTTAGTATCTATGTTAGTTGGTTGGTGTTTTCTTAGGGGCATAACTTCCTATCACATCACTAATATTGTAGCCTAGTATGTACATCTAGTCTCCACTCCAACAACAAAACCACGAGTCAAATGCACAGTACTAGAGATCTGTTTTACAAAGGACAACTCTGCATTCAGACCAATGTTGTACTGACATAGCGGATGCCATTCTCATCGGTTTGTGTGGGGGGGGGGGGGGTTAAATGAGCTAATGTACAGTTTCCAGTTTAAAAATTGTTCGCACATGACAGGGGTTCTTCACTGATCACAAAGGTCGCTGAAAATAGTCACTACTGTGTGTGTTTATGTATGTATGTATGTATGTATGTATGTATGTATGTATGTATGTATGTATGTATGTATGTATGTATGTATGTATGTACGTACGTACGTAAGTATGTATGTATGTACGTACGTACGTACGTACGTATGTATGTATGTATGTACATACGTACGTGCGGACGGATGGATGGATGTATGTATGTACGTACGTACATACATAGGTACGTATGTATGTATGTATGTATGTATGCATGTATGTATCTATGTATGTGTGTTTGTGTGTGCTCTATAATCTATTATGAGAATATAAACAAGAGCATGGAGGAGAGGGGTGGAGGTGGGAGGAGGGGGGACGAGGGGGACGAGGGGAGGGTGGCGGGGGGAAGGAAGGGGGGAAGGAGTAGGGAGTGGGGGAGGGTGATGGGGAGAGGACCAACAGCGAAGGGATGGGGAGGAGACGGAAGAGTGGAGGGGAGGTGATGGGGAGGAGGAAAGAGTTGAGAGGAGATAGGAGGGGAGGGGTGGGGAGAGGAAGAGGGGAGGGAAGGAGGGAGGAGAGAGAGAGAGAGAGAGAGAGAGAGAGGGAGGAGGAAAGGTGGGGAGAATGAGGGGGATGGGAGGAGAAATGGGGAGGGTGAGGGAGTGAGGGGTGGAAGGGGGAGATGGGAGGAGGAGGAGGAAAAGAGGCGGAGGGGGAGGAGGGGGAGGAGGGGAGGAGAAAGAAGAAGAGAGGATGGGGGAGGAGGGAGGGGGGGGAGGGGAGGAGAAGAGAGGAGGAGGGGAGTTGGGGAGGAGGAGGGAAGGCGGGGGGAGGAAGAAGAGAGGGGGGAGGAGGAGGAGGAGGGGGAGGAGGAGGAGGAGGAGGAGGGAGAGGAAGGGAGGAGGGGGGAGGGGAAGGAGAGGAGGAGGAAGAAGAGGGGGGAGTTGGGGAGGAGGAGGAGGAGGAGGCGGAGGGGAGGTGGAGGAAAGGGGTGGAGGGGAAGAAGAGAGGAGGAGGGGGAGGAGGTGGGGGAGGAGGAGGAAGAAGAGAGGAGGAGGGGAGGAGGTGGCGAGGAAGAAGAGAGTAGGAGGGGATGGAGGGGGAGGAGGGGGAGGAGGGGAGGAGGGAAGCAGGAGCAATAGGAGCGACGGGAACAGGAGAGTAGGATGGGTGGAGGATTTGGAGAAGGATACTGAGGGGGAGACTGAGGTGAGGGTGGAGTGGGACGAAGAGGGGGGGGGGGGAATGAAGGAGGATGAGCAGCAGCAGCAAGAAGGGGTGCCGAGGGAGAAGGATGAGGGAGGCGAGTGGACTGAGTGCGGAGGTCGGCAGGGTCAGGGTGATGGGGATGAGAGTGGGTGGAGTCGGGAGGAGGGGGCGCCACTTTGAAGTGGACCGGGCCTCTAGCCGCCACCCGGGCCCCGCGGCCACCATTGATTGCGCACATGACAGGGTCCGGTCTCGTCCCGGCCCCTGCGCCACTTCACCCGGCCGGAGTCAGCCTCTCCCGACCCCGGCACGGCCCCGATCCCCTCGTAGGTCCCTAACCCGCCCGTGTCCGGGGCTTCACTGCTCTCTTCCCGGTCGGTCTCTCCGGCCTTCCCTCCTCTCCCCTCCCCCCCCCCCCCACCCGGACCACCCCCCCCCCCCCCCACCTTTCCCATGGCTACCCTCCTCTCTCCATCCTCTCCTCCTCTGGTTACCCTTCTTCCCTCCTCCATTCCCCTGACTCTCCTCTTCCAAACCTCTGACCGGCGCGTTGGCCGAATCTGTAGAGCGCGGTACTCGTGTGCGGGAGATCGTGAGTTAGATTCCCGGTCGAGTCAAACAAATGATTTACAAAATTGATACTTGTTGCTCCCTAGCTTGGCGCTTGGCATTAATAGGATAGGGCAAAGACTGATTAGCTCAGTGTCAAGATAATGTGACTGAGTTGGATATCAGGTCATAGCAAGGCCTGTTATGGCGTCCATCTCCTGTTTTGGGAGATCGGGAGATCCGAACACATGAGTTCGTGGGTTCGAATCCTGGTCGAGTCAAACCAATGACTTAAAAATTGATACTTGTCGCTTCCTAGCCTGGCGCTCGGAATTATTAGGATAGGGCAAGAACTGGTTGGCTCAGTGTCAAGATAATGTGACTGAGTTGGATATCAGGTCATGGCAAGGCCTGCGCTCTACCGATTCTACAGAGAAGGGGAGCCCGGGGAATGGAGGAGGAAAGAATGGTAATCCAGGGAGGAGGTGATGGAGAGAGCGGAGTAGTAAGGGGGGGGGGGGGCGGGGGAAGAGGAAGGAAGGCCGGAGAATCCCACGATCTACCAAAACGGGAGCTGGACGCTCAACTCATTCGGCCATCCCGTCTGGGCGGTGTATTGCAAGGACCCTACCAAGCTTGATCATCAGGAGGCATGTGGTTGGGTTTAGGAGCAAATAGAGTTTAAAGGATAATGTATGTCCTGAAGGACACACATTATCCAAAAGAACACACTCCCCCTCCTCCCGACTGGGGAGTGTGTTCTGAGCGTGTTCGACATGGAGATCAGGAGTCTTGAAGGATAGAGCAGGGATGGGCACCAACCCCAAATGTCAGCGTGTAAGCTGAAGCTGTGACCCGGCGTCTTGGGTCACTGGTTCAGTCCTTCTTAGGATATCAGCGGAACTGGTTGTACGCATCTCATTCTACATACCCCAGTTTTGGCTATTTTCCGTTCCAACCAGTGCTCCACAATTGGTTCATCAAAGGATGTGATATGTTATGTCCTGTCTGTGGGAAAGTGCATATAAAAGAACCCCTTGCTGCTTATCGGAAAGAGTAGCCTATGTGGCGGCAGCGGATTTCCTCCAAAGAATGACCATATGTTTGACATCCAATAGCCAATGATAAAAATCAAAGCGCTCTAGAAGGCGTCGTTAAATCAAACAAACTTTCACGCTACAGACCAGATGCCCACTGTCGGTACGTTGTTTTGAAAACAGACGCAGCGGATCCAGGTAACTACTAACAATGCATTATTACCTTCAAGGCCGCCATTAGCATCTCACCGATTCTTTGTCTCCCCCCCTCCACCCCCCATCTCCCCTCCCCCCACCTCCGCCCTGCCTCAGAACCATGTGGGAGCCAGATGCATGGTTATACTTAAACCGCGCCTGGCATCCTTTTCAACCGCGTCCTTTTCAACCGCTGCATTACCAAGCAGCCTCACTAAGTGCATTCCAAGTTCCACCCCTAAAAGACACTGGTTTACTTCACTTGGAAACCATGCCCCCAACAC